>JAAEAF010014488.1:0-206719 GCA_011037195.1 Triatoma infestans
ATATATTTTATACTGAGGTATTTACAATTTTATACATAAAGTATAGCACACACACACACACACACACATTTATATATATGAAATTGGGAATTTTTGTCTATATATCTGTATATGTATAAAATTGCATTAAGTTGTAATGACCTAACCCAGCAGTTTCGTCGTCTCTTGGGGGATTGCTGGGATGTTATTGCTCCAATATAAACATGTGTATCAAAAACCCTGACATAAAAACGTCAAAGATTTTATCTAATCGTTTATACAGTGGAATAGATATTCACATTGTTTTTATACTTATATACGAAAATACATATTTTTAGATAATTTAATACAGACAGACATACAGATATAAGCCATATTCCAAGTCATATTTTATAACTAAAACTATTAAAAAAAAGAAATGACAATACGTTACTAGTAAATAATACTTCCTTTAATGGAGCAACGTATAAATGTATTCGTTATTCGATTAAGTTGGAATAATGGCCTGATGGCCTGTCTAGTCGCACAGTCATCCCTCAATTTGCACCAGCTAAATCCAACTCTTTTCAATTTAATTACCATAAAATATTATTGTTCTCTTGTTAAAGACTTAATAATACGGCTGCTTTAAAATGTACTTTTAATATTTGAAAAGAATGATGTGTAATGATGAATGGGGGTGGGTTAACGCCCCAAAATGATGTAAAATTAAATTATTTAGCAGTATTTGGTAAATAATTTGGCTAAATTAACAAATTGTTTGGCAGCAAGGAGGCACTAATTTAATTAATAAATATGACATATCCCCTCTTAATGAAGATATAAGTAGTTGGCGGCATAATAAACTATTTTAGGATTTGTGAAAGCGCATGCTGGATTGAAGGCAATGAGATTATCCGTTAGATTTCCAGTGTTATTAGAAATCTGATGTAGCTGATGATCTACGAAATAATCAAGTTCCCTAATTTAATGGTGGGTGAACTTTGCTGTTCATACTAACTCACAACTATACCATTGGCTAAGAATTACAAACTTGAAGAAAATACAGTATTCCTTCTTTCACGCTTTTTAATTTATTTGAGTTTGACATTTTTTTATATCTTCGTTAAAATTAACGGAATGATTTTTCATTTTAGGTTTTACACCAATTTTACTTTAATACATTTATTTGTGAAGTTTCTTACTTTCTGATTAGTTAATTACTTATTTTTATCTTAATTTTATTTAAATGTAGTTAGTATAATTAATGTAATTTGTTTAAGTTTGTAAAATACGTACATAAATTTCTGAAAAACGTTTTTTTTATATCCAGCAAAACTGAAAGCACGGATTTGAAATGAAAACTCCATTTAGAAAATCACTGGATGTTAATGGAGAGCGGATAAGAGATACAAATAAACACGCAGCAAAGTGAATGAACACAACTTGTTAATAAGAAGTAAAGATAAAGACATGAATAAAAGAAGGAAGAGGAAGAATAGGAGGGAGGTGGGGTGGGGGTTGTATAAAACCCATGTGTCTGTCAGTGTGTTCGATGTAAATAACCTTATCGTTAGAGACGGTGTTACAGTATCTCAGCTCTGATATCGTGTGCAAGAACAGAGAGCTCCCGACCTAAGGCAACATGCCCATGTACCTGTCTATTGTATTTAGCATATTTATTTACTGCACATTGGTGAGTTATATTTACATATACTTAGATATAGTGGTATGATTTCCGAGTATTATGTAGTTTGTATAAACAGACAACTCTTAACATTTTTGGTTGGCACCAGCTGGAACGTCATCAGCAGATCCCATACAGATCTCAACTTACAATAAACAAACATTCCTTCAAAAAATGTAATTTTAACCTTACATTTAATTTTTGTTAATATTTCTTAATGGTGGTACCGTACAATATTGACACGTAGCTACTTATTCTATTCTTCTAACACTTCCATGGCTCCATAAAATTTATTTGCACCAAAATATTGTCGCGCTCTAATTTTTTATGTTTACATTTATTTGTCTGCACAGTATATATGTTTATAAAGAAAATTGATTGAATTTTTGTAAAAAAAATTAATAAAATAATATAGATAACAGATTATGACGTATTTTATAGGATCTCTTGTTTGATACTAAAATAGAATATCAAAGGATGAACTAAAGTGATTGTTGATTTTATGTTGAGTTATTATAATGCACTGACCTATATTCTTTAAAAATTTTTCGAATACAAAACACAATTTTGAAAATCTACCATTCAACAATGAAATTACATACAAACTTACTGGAGAAAGAAAACTTGAATGATTAATAGTTCTTTCTTTGTTTTACCAAATTGATCAACTATGCGCTCATAATGTAAATTGAGTCCATTGCGTCTTTTGAGTTAGCGGATAAAAGCCGGACTGGCCATGCGATAGACTATATTTCCTAAGAAGGCTTTACCACACAAAGGTTTCAGTGGCCTTCCTGTTTATATTTATTTAAAAATAAATATTTTAAGAAGTTATGTTGTAACTGCTTAATGTGGATATAATTGAAGCTGGAAAAGTGACTGCGGTTACAGTAGAGAGAGAGGGCTTATTTGCAGTGCTGGTGCATTAAATTGCTAAACTGAGGCCCTAGTAGAGAAGAAGGACGCTAATTTGCGGTCCTAGTAAACAGGAAGTGCCTAATTGCGGCCCCGTTTTCAGTCTAATGTAAATAAACCATTCCATTTACATATTTATTGTAAAATATAGAAATTAAAACCAAGGTTTGAATTTGTTTTTAATAAATAGATACTAAATTAATGTTTACCCATATCTAATTACATATACGAGTGGTTGGTTATCGATTGTTGGAACCATTCAGCCACCAAATAAACAAGACATAGCTAACGTCAATTATAGTATGCATACACAACGCATGCTTAAATACCCTGTTAATGCAATACGCGTAGCAAATACCAAGATTTCAATCAACATCTGTCAACCGGAAATGCCACTATCTTTTTATCAGTTTTTTTTTTGTGATTTTCATTAAATGTTCATATTCTGTGCATAACCTTTTAAATGAAACATCTTTTTAGGAAAATAAATCTTTCGCGGGGATGCTGGGGGATCTGGCTTCCCTTTAACTACATTTCAAACTTCCTTACAGTTCTACTAACCATACATAACTTTTAGAGAAGGGAAGTATTTTTTTCAGAAAATACCAACTTTATACATAATCGTATTTGCACGTTCATCTACAAGAAAGAGTTTTCAGTACTGTACGATTTTCTTGAATTCGGTTCTAAATATTTTCTATAATCTAAACATATCTACAAATCTGTGCATTTATTTGGAACATTTTCTGGTGACAATTATTTAATGGAATTCTGAAGGTTAGGCTTCCTCTTGAATGAAGTGAGAGGCTCACTCTAAGGACAAGAATTGTCCAACATGGAGGCAATGCAGGGGGACTATACGATTAGTAAAGATTCTACCTTTTATCAAACCTTTTCCAAACTTTTGAGAACTACTGTAAGAGAAAGTCGTGCTTCTTACAAAAGTAAAGAAAAGTGTAAAATTGTGGGTGGCATGTCTAAACTGAAACCAACATTAACACTGGTATGGTCCTGTTCAGTGATGTTTACAATCAATCACTAGTGGTTCCAGCAGGATTGTGCACACACTTCAAGCGGAAATGTATTTGGCTATAGTTTAGCTAAATTTCTAGCCTTTCAGCTGGAAGTACTGAACTTAATAATTTTATTTTATTAATAAATTTTATAAGCTTACAAAAACTTAACACTTGACTCAAAAATCGCGTGATTTCAAAAGGAAATCTATTGAGAATTCCTTGACGAAAAAGACCATATTAAGGAATGAAGTTTTGTTTTGTGACTTTTTTCAACAAAACGGCCACCAATTTTCTTTAAGCTTAACATAACTTCTGTACACATTGTAGGACTAACACTTTTATTTGAAACTTTTTTTTCTGCTTTTTAGATATTTGGAGGGTGGGTATGCTTAAGGTTCCCTCTAAAATAGCCATTTTAGTAGACTAAAAATTTTTTTTAATATACACACAAAGAGATGTAAAACCGTAAAGCTGCAAAAAAAAAAAAAACGAAGTTTGGAAAAATCCGGTCGACCGGAAGTACAACTCACACTCACACACACCCACAACAAAGAACCATCATTTTTTGTTGAAACTTTGTCCGTGAAAGTTAATTTCAGGAAACCCTGGAGGCGTGATGTTTCCTTCAGAATGCCGTTTATTCTATACGGTATCTCAAATTGTGTAATGTTATGCGTATCTAAAGTCTTAGAAAAAAATTATAAAAATTTGAAGGCAATTGGCAATTTGTACTGTAGAGATGTTCATTTTTGTTGATGTTCAGATTTGTTCGTTTATTGTCAGTCCTATCGTCAGTCATTACGTGATGTTAAAACCAGCATAACAAGGACGTAAACTACATATTATTATTGTGAAGAGATATTTAACCAGAAAATCGAATTTAATTGATTGAAAGATTGATGATTTGGATGGAGAAGGGATCCATCTCTTGTAATCAGCCGCAATGGTACAAACTATCAAAATTACGTATTACAATCACTAATACACAGTATTGTTTGATTCAAATTAGATTCTCGTTTGGTCTGCCTGTAAAAAGCGTTCACAGTGTGGCTCAATAGAACTAGTATATTTCCTTGTAACAATTCTAGTTTCAAGTAAAATTTGGTTTTTATTTATTCTTGACAAATCACTGGCCAGATGAGTGATATTGTCATCTCTACAACTAAATTCAAGTAAATCAATCGGTGTCAATGCTAAAAAAATAAATTAATTTCCAAGTTTATTACTGACATTGGATAACCGGCTTTTCTCAAGGTAAATTCAATTTTATATAAATATGTGTATGGTTTTATTTCCGAGTGAGCAGGTTAGATTGATTGCCATGACAGGTTCATATTCTTCTCCCAGCAAGAAGGTCAAATGCTAAACTGTAGCCAAATACATTTCCGCTTGAAGTGGTGTGCACAATCCTGCTGGAACCACTAGTGATTGATTGTAAACATCACTGAACAGGACCATACCAGTGTTAATGTTGGTTTCAGTTTAGACATGCCACCCACAATTTTACACTTTTCTTTACTTTTCTAAGAAGCACGATTTTCTCTTTCAGCAGTTCTCAAAAGTTTCGAAAAGGTTTGATAAAAGGTAGAATCTTTACTAATCGTATAGTCCCCCTGCATTGCCTCCATTTTGGACAATTCTTGTCCTTAGAGTGAGCCTCTCACTTCATTCAAGAGGAAGCCTAACCTTCAGAATTCCATTAAATAATTGTCACCAGAAAATGTTCCAAATAAATGCACAGATTTGTAGATATGTTTAGATTATAGAAAATATTTAGAACCGAATTCAAGAAAATCGTACACTACTGAAAACTCTTTCTTAGTAGACGAACGTGCAAATACGATTTTCTACAAAAGTTGGTATTTTTTGAAAAAAATACTTCCCTTCTCTAAAAGTTGTGTATGGTTAATAGAACTGTAAGGAAGACTGAAATGTAGTTAAAGGGAAGCCAGATCCCCCAGCATCCCCCCGAAAGATCTATTTTCCTAAAAAGATGATTCATTTAAAAGGTTATGCACAGAATATGAAAATTTAATGAAAATCACAAAAAAAAACTGATAAAAAGATAGTGGCATTTTCGGTTGACAGATGTTGATAAAAAAAATCTTGGTATTTGCTACGTGTGTTGCATTAACAAGGTCTTTTAAGCCTGCGTTGTGTATGCATAGTGTAATAATTGACATTAGCAATGTCTTGTTTATTTGGTGGCAGAATGGTTCCAACAATCGATAACCAACCACTCGCATATGTGATTAGATATCGGTAAACACTAATTTAGTATCTATTTATTAAAAACAAATTCAAACCTTGGATTTAATTTCTATATTTTACAATAAATATGTAAATGAAATGGTTTATTTATATTATACTGAAAGTGGGGTCGTAATTAGGCACTTCCTCTTTACTAGGACCGCAAATTAGGGTCCTTCTTCTCTACTAGGGCCGCAGTTTAGCAATTTACTGCACCAACACTGCAAGTGAGCCTCCTCCCTCTACTGAGACAGTCACTTTTCCCGCTTCAATTATATCAACATTAACCAGTCAGAACATAACTTCTTAAAATATTTATTTTTAAATAAATATAAACTGACAGGCTACTGAAAGCTTTGTGTGGCATTCCGCCTCCTTAGGAAATATAGTCTATCGCATGGCCAGTCCGGTTTTTATCCGCTAACTCAAAAGGCGCAATGGCCTCCATTAATATTATGAGCGCATCGTTGATCAATTTGATAAAACAAAAAGTAAGAACTATTAGTTATTCAAGTTTCCTTTCTGCAGTAAGTTTTTGTGTGTAATTTCATTGTTGTATGATAGATTTTTCAAAATTGTGTTTTGAATTCGAAAAATTTTTAGAGAATGGTCAGTTTGTAGGTCAGTGCATTATAATAACTCAACATAAAACTAACAATCGCTTTAGTTCATCCTTTGATATACGGTTTAGAAAATCATACACTACTGAAAACGCTTTTCTGTTAACACTAAAAACATAAAAATCACTAAGAACTGTTAAAAAGGTAGTGGCATTTCCGGTTGTCAGATTTGGATCGAAATCTTGGTATCTGCTACGTGTGTTGCATTAACAGGATATTTAATCGGAATATTAAATTCGAACTTCCTGTGTTTTTTTTTAATTTCGAGTTATTTTGCCCACAAATACACTCAAGTGAAAACATTTTTTCGAACTCAAAGAGCTTCAAAACTTGTATTTTCGCCAAAAATACAATAGGCGCGACTGCAAGTCTTTCCCATACATCAGTCAGAGGAATTAAACATTAAGGAAAGTACACTCTTGATATTTCGAGTGGCTATCACTACCAATGCGAACAGGACAGTAGATTTCTGTTAAAATCCGTCAATCGTTATCGAAGTTTTTTTTATGATTTTTCTCGACAGAAGGTCTATAAAGTTTTATTCCAAATATTTTTCACAGAATATTAATTTCAGTTGGGTTAAAGAGGGCCTGTAATAATAGGATTCTCTCAAAATATCGTTCTATACATATTATATGGTTCCATTAATTCTATAGTATAAAGACGTTTAAATTTATTGAAGCGAATTCCAAATTTCGGTAAAAAATTTGTCTTAGAAGTGCGAAAACTGCAGCTAGGAAGGTCAAATATGTGTTTTATATCAGTTTTTTTAAATATCTATAAAAATAGTAAACTGAACTCTAAAACTAGTAATTAGGTCAGAGAAATTGATTTGTATTGTCGTTTATCTGAATCAAATATCCATGAACTTTATATTATTTATCTAATCTACAATAAATAAAGAAGATTATATAATAATATATATATATATATATATAATATAGATATATATAGTTTATTTAAGGCGCGTCAACATCTATGGTCATTGGCGCTCGTAGCCTTCTCAGTTCACTGCCGGCCTCCAGACAATGTTGTCTCGATACAGACAACACTGGCCATCACCGAACAGTGAGCTGTAGAGGCTCCTAGGAAGAAAAAAAATCTAAGGGTAGCACAGCTGGACTCAAAGCCGGGTCCTCCGCATGGAAGCCGGGTCCAGTGCGCTAACCACTAACCCTTCCCTAAGATTATATTAATAGATTTTATATTTTTAGGGTGAAATAACAACAGAAGATAAAATGGATATGCAATCAAAATTTGCTTCAATGGAGAATGAATTAAATAACTTATTTCAACAGACTGTGTCTGAAGTAAGGAATACCGTGGACGGCAGAGTGATACAATATAAGGGACGCGATGATTATAGGAAGGCGATGTGCGCCGAACAACTGGGCAGGACACTATCGGTAGATGTGGAACAGAAAGGACGTGCAGATCTGGTCGGGCTGGCTGGGTATTTCAAGACGAGAAGGGAAAGCATTATTTCTCCAGCAACTAGTCAAGTAAGTTGACCAGTGTCTCTCAGAAGTGTCATAACGCCCACCTTTCTTCTATGCCAGACCACCAATACTATTTCCGTAAATATGATTTCCGGAAATCAATTAGTAGTGTTTGTTAAAGTAACTTTATTTAAAAATACCATTTTTGAAGAAAATTTGCTAACTTTGTAACTTAGAAAGAGTAATCTGTATGAATGTTTCACACCGGATATTTTTCCCTTGCAAGCGCAAGTACTGAGTGAAATTAAGAACCCTTGCTCTAGTTAGACAAAGGTTCACAAAGCTAGTTACGGTATATAACTCGAAGGATCTTTTGGACAGCACAAATAACATAAAGGGCCTTTGTTTCTTTGGCGTTATCAAAGACAGAACGTCAGAGATATTTTCCGTGACAGCTTGCTTCTTTTCGTAGTCATCGAACGGTTTCAGCGATCTTGATGAAGGAAAATATCTCTGATGCGTACCAGCTCTGTGGACCCAACCACTATAAAGGGAGAACCCTTTCCCTGAGGAAAACGTGGGATTCTAAGAGACATGTAAGTAAGCATTTAGGTGGAACATTTAATGTGATCTTTGAGATTTTCGCGGCCATTTTTAAGAAAAAACACTTGAGTTTCCGGATTGAGACCGCATCAATAGTTTGTTAGAAACCCATGAGAGTAGTCGGTTTCTAGCTAACCACTTACGTGGTCTATCCGGGAATCTCAAGTGTTTTTCAATTTATTTAATAACAATTATGTAAATTTACTCTTCATATTGTCTGTTTGCATTTTTAAATAATTAAAAATGCAGGCCTTCTAAAATAAAAACAACATTTCAACTTGTCTTGAGGAGCGGGATTAGCTCAGAGCTGGCGCATTTTGTAATGTGGAGATCCCGGATTCGAATCCATCAGTCCTGCCTTTAGATTTTCTTGCCTTAATAGCATATAGCACCTACTGTCCCGGTGATTGGCAATATTGTCTGGAACGTTGCCCAGAGAATGGGAACTGAGAAAACCCATGGCGCCAATGCTGACAGGACATATATAAATATTAGTCAGGTATAAAGGAAAAAATTGTTGCTCCTATAAACCAAGTTAGGTCATAAAAAAAATGTCCACAACAGTGTGTAAAACTGATTTTGTCAAAAACAAGTCTGTGTTAGTACTGCTTATCAGAATATCCTGAAGATTGGAAGCGCCCAAACCGGCCAATGCCCACTAAATAATGAAGCAAAAAGCTATTAAGGAAAAAATAGTAGCAGGGCACAATAGTAGGTAAGCCTGTTCGATAATACCAATATCAAGAGCAGGACACAATAGTAGGTATACCTGTTCGACAATACCAATTCGTTAGTAGCACACAATAGTCTGCTCGGGCTCCCAGGTTGCGCTAAAGACGCTGAGAATAATGTGTCTTCACTTCCAGGTTGGTGTTAGAATGTTCTAAAAGCCTGGAAGATCTTTCTTCTCTGAAGAATGGGCTTCTAGTCTGGGTGCCAGGTCATATGGGAATTTTTGGGAATGAGGAGGTGGATAGGTTTGCCAAATTAGGCGCCTCTCTTCCTTTCATTGGTCCCGTGCCTGCTGTTGGCGTGTCTTCTGGCACATGTCTGTCAGGCTTCCAGACATGGACAGCTTCACAGCATTCATCCTTATGGATGAGCTCAATTGGTTTTCGGCCGTCCAAATGCTCACCGGAGGTCCGGACAAGGCCATTAGTGAGACGTTGCTGTGTTTTTCACGGAGCGCTCTCAGGCATCTGGTTGGATCTCTTACTGGACATTGTGGTTTAAGGAGACATCTCTACATAATGGGGCTCATGCCGGATCCATTTTGTAGAGTCTGTGAGACAGGGAGGAAACACCCATCCATCTTATGACTGATTGCCTGGGTTGTGAGGAAATTAGGTTCAGGACTTTTGGTCGGAATAGGATGTCTGTGGAAGAGCTTAGGCTATTTCCCCTTAAGATTACTGTCCGATTTATTCGGACTGCGGTGGTGAATCTTAGATGGATTAGATCCGGGCCTGGATATTTGTTCTAGACCCGGTTTGTTGTTGTTTTGCTTGGGGTAGCTATATGGGCCTAGTGGGGCTTTGGATAGCGTACGGTTTGGTCCCTCCCCACAGACAAATAATAATAGCACACAATAGTAGGTAAACCTATTCGATAATACCAATATCGATAGCAGCATAAAAAAGAGCTTTTCTCAGTCAAATTAAACTTTTCTTCATTAACTTGTTTAATAAACAACTTTTTTCATCAGCTTAAAGCTTAAACTGTTTTCAATCAAAATAAACACTTATTCAAAAACGTTCAATTTAGTGAAAGTTTAATCATGATCGAAAAACGTATTAAGACGATTGAAAATGCTGCAGCATATTCACAAGTTGGGTCTGCGCCTCACTCTGAGACACTTTCCCCCTGTTTGAAAATTGAAAGAAGTTAGAAATTTGTCCGCGGTACTAGTGTACTTTATGTTTAACTGATTCAAAGGTGTGCGTATTACATCCTGCTGCCTGCCATAACACGTTAAAATATCCCCTCTTCTTGTAGACGGACATGATTTATGTAATTGTGGCCTTTTTTTTAAGCAAGGGAATCTTGATAGAAATAATAGCACAAAAACGATAAAATTGGTGGGCTTGCGCCGCAATCTAGCAACCCTGAATAGATCCTCTGACTGTTTATCTAGTTGAAATATTGTTTGTGCAAGATAATTTTTGTTAATTTTGTTTTACAATTTTGCAATCAATTCTAGAAATATATATATATATTAGATAAAACTAATAATGGAAATTCCTTTAATGATATAATTAATGGCATTCCCTAGAACTATTATTAAGAAGAAGATAACATGAGGAAATGAAACTATTATTAGCATGTCGCTGAACAGAGGGCAGCACTGAGGGTAGGCTATTGCGGCGCTCTCACTGAATTAGTTAATTTCTTCGATCATTTCAAAGCACCTGAACTGATATGTAATTAAAATTCTGGAAAGGTGGAGCAACACACTGCTCCAGCTTGGTCTCTGAACTATTGTGTTTAGAGTAAATTGGTAGTAATTTTAACCGCCAAAAATAAAGAGCCATGAAGCAGATCTCTTAGCCACGTCCATGTGTCTTCCGAACCATTCCGAGTTATACCGAAATATTCGACGGCAAGAAAAATATGTTTGGCTAGTTTTTACTTTCTATTAGTGGTGTACTGCCTATTTTCAATGAGATTTTGCGGGAAACACATGTATTTAGGACCTTAAATAGGAAACAAAATTTTTTTCGGCGAATTATCTATAAATGTGGCATGGAATATATAAACGGTGTCCCAAGGTATAAGGATAACGATTTTTTCTCGGAAACTAAGATAGCTAGAAAAAAACTAAAAAATATTCGTGTCCCCGTAGTTTTTTGGTTAGAAAACCAAATTTAATTTGGAAATTTGTTTTGGTGCTTCCAGAAGCGAGATACAGGCACCAACTTCATTTTTTTTCAAATGGGGTGATGTGGTTTTTATTTAAGAAATAGATTCCTCTCTATTTTTTGTAAGAAAAATTTACTTGAACGGTTTTTTTTCTGTGAGTGATATTTTACAAGTTATGAATGAAAACATGATTCTTATAAGAAATTTCAAAATGATATTATAACGGTTTTTTGATTGAATAAGAAGAAAAATACTATTTTATTATAAATTTTACTCCTAATTAATTACAGATCTTGCTCGAACTGGCCTCCACCATTAGAGATGCATACACATGCTTTTCCTGCCAATTGTACCTTACGACCAAAGAAATACATCTCTAATGGTGGGGGGCCAGTTCGAGCAAGATTAATGAGGAGTAAAATTTATAATAAAATAGTACATTTCTTCTTATTCAATCAAAAAAACCGTTATAATATCATTTTGAAGTTTCTTATAAGAATCATGTTTTCATTCATAACTTGTAAAATATCGCTCAAAAAAAAACCGTTCAAGTAAATTTTTCTTACAAAAAATAGAGGAATCTATTTCTTAAATAAAAACCACACCTTCCCATTTGAAAAAATGAAGTAGATGCCTGTATCTCGCTTCTGGAAGCACCAAAACAAACTTACAAATTAAATTTGGATTTCTAACAAAAAATTACGGGGACACGTTTTTTAGCTATCTTAGTTTCCGAGAAAAAGTCCTTATCCATATACCTTGGGACACCCTGTAGAAAAATGTTGGCACAAATAATATCAACAACGAAATATTGGTGAAAGTTGATACGGTGTCTGGGGCCAACAGCGATCGGACACCAACTTTACTAAATCCATTTTCCGAAAGTGGTTAAAGACTTTTTTCCCAATCGTTCGAACAATTTTCTTCTACCTTACTAGATTAATCATACATTTAAATGTCTATCACTTTTATTACATTGATTTCAGTTTTCAAAAATTGATTATTGAATTGGTGTAAAGTGGCACTACATTGCAATCTGAACTGCTGCATCTAATATAAATTCTAGAATTCCAAGTTTCCAAGGAAATCGCTGAACCTGATCAAGTTTTAAAATTTCCTATAAAAAAAAGAGGACTGTCTAAAAATCGATTATTATTTTTTTGGAAAAATATTAATAAAAAAAAAATGATCGGCTTTTAAGTGTTTGTTAGTGTGCGAGGACCCTTTCTTATATGAATTTTCCAAAAAAAGTTAGTTAAACAATGAAAACCACTTCCGGTTTTGGATTTTGACCAAGAATCTCATCGGATGCTAATATGAACAGTGAAAAGACTTAATCACACGTCATCATTCACATTTGAACTTCCTACTTAGTTTCGTACTCATGGGACACTTTAAAATATTTAATTAGCAGAGAAAACTCATTTTGGAAGAAGACAGCCGTAAGTGAAAGGTAGAAAATGTATCCATTGTAAAAGTAAATATATTTACACTTGACTAATTTGGTTAAATCTATTTTATTTTTATTGATTACCCAATTGTAATGTGTAAATGATGACTTGTGATTGAATGGCCGGGAATTGTGGTGATCTACGTGCTGCCACACCAATCTCCATCAATGTACTCATTTTTTTTTTTACTATTAATAAATTTTATTTAACAATTTCTTTGATAAGGCGGTTCATGGAAAAAGGTCATTAGAGCAGACAAACACGCGGTTGTGACGTCAATTATCATTTTCACACATATAAAACCAATTCTTTTAAAATACGGTATAATAACTATTGATTTATAGTCGATATAAGGAACAATAAAACTTCCCTAAAAAGATTATTTATGTAAACTCTATTTCTTTATCTTACAGCAAGTACTGCGACCCAATTGTTTCCAATTCCGACCATTGTCCAATTGCCCAAACTGACTTTTCGATAAAGCACACGAATTTCCCTGGAATCGACATTGCATTAATGCAAAACTAATAACTCATAATCTTCATGGTATTTTTATCTGGAAACGTTTATTTATCCGTAATAACATGTACTTATATAGGCAATGGGGAGCCGCACTTAATTAATGTAGTAGCATTTTAACTGGTATTCTTGGTAGTTGTGGTGGTTGGTTCCTTAGAGCTGGAAAGCATCAGAGACATTTTCCGTGGTAGCCTGCTTCATTTTGTGGCCATCGATCGGTTTCGGGCGTTCGCCCATCTTCAGGATCCGTTTTTCAGACAGTGTGACAACACAGACTTGCACAGAGCAAATTCAGTTTCACAAGTGTGTAAACTGAATTTGGTCTGTGTTGTCACACTGTCTGAAAAACGCATCCTGAAGATGGGCGAACGCCCGAAACTGGTCGATGACCACAAAATGAAGCAGGCTACCACGGAAAATGTCTCTGATGTTGGAATTCTTGCATTACAAAAATACGCAGTCCAAATAATTGCCAATATGGTGGATTGAATCATTCATTGTAATGTAACAGAAGCACTTTAGGAGAAATTTTACTTTCCTCAAGAATTCTGCTTCAAAGCAAACTTTTTTTTACAAAAAATGTTTCAAATATACTGATAGGCATTTATTTATGTACTAGGACGAAAAAATTTGACGAATATCCAGAAACTTAAGAAATTCGCGAAGAAATGAAAAATCAGTCGGTTATAGTGACACTTCCGGTTGACGGATTTTTAACCACAATGTCACATACTGTATTTTGTGCTTTCTGAGATATTTTGTACTGAAAACACACATATACATTTTATTTACAACATTCGCAGAAAGATGTCAAACATGTTTATCAACATATATAAGTCTAAAACTTCTATGTAGAACATGGTTTGGCGAGAACAACGATTTTAGAAAGATTATGGCGAACTGGAAGGTTACGAGACATCCTCATCTCTATTTACAGTCTGATCCCTTATCTTGCAAGAGCTCTGGTTGAGTGCTGGACCCTTCGACGCCAACATTCTTTCAGAACCTGCATTTAGACTTCTCCTGAAGGCATTGCAAGTTAATTAATTGACGAGAAACATTGCAGATGTCCGCTTACCAGTTGCAGGCCCAACATTATCATATTTCCTCAGAACAGCTGTCATTAATGCGACTGCTATATACAGAGTGTCACTGACTCGAGGTCCACAGCTTAAGGACGTATTTATTGAAGAAATTTCGGTAAAAAAACTGTCGAATAATCAAAGATCCGAAAATCTTTCTAAATGAAGACTTTGAAAGGCTGAAATTAATTAAAAAAATAATTGTTTTTAAACCAAAGTTTATTATTCAAAGATCTACTTCCATTAATGAGTCTTCAAGTGTAGTTGTTCAGTTGCTTTCAATTGTTTTCAGCTGTTTTCAAGATTTCAGTTTTTTGTTTTAAATTATTTATGTCATTTTTTGCTGTTGATTTACTAAGTTGTTAACTAATATTTTTCAAATAAATATGCCGATATTTATACGTATAAGAGTTTGTGGTGGAAATAGAAGATGAGCTGTTGCAGAATATCAGGGTGGTTTCCTAATCGTAGAGGACCTAATCGTAGAGAAACGCCCTATATTATCCGGTGGAATTCACCTTTGTTTTAAAGAAATAGGATCGTTTCCTAAAGCTATGCTGACGTGACCGAGATGGTTAGATGAAATGGAAGACTTTTAGAGCGTATTGAACGCAGTCCATCTGCTAGTGTGCGAGGAATTTCTAATAGTCTAAGTGCTAAGCGAACGATATGGCACACGCCCATATCATCTCCTAAGAGTACAAGCTTTGTTACCGGAAGATTTCGAGTTGCGAATGCTGTTCTGACGTTAGCTCACTGACCATCAACATGTACTTTAACAAATTGTATTCATTGATGAGGCTACTTTAGTAGAGGTGGCATCAATAATACCCGCAATTCAGATTACTGGTCCAATGAGAACCCATCGAAACCTACGAGACAAATTTCAACATAGATTTTCAGTAATTGATGGTATAGGATCTTTTCTAATAGACGGTAATTATCATCGCTTTTTACAAGAAGAACTGCTCCTTCTTATGGAGGAGTTTTTTTTGCATAGAGTTCAATGTGGATTCAGAAGGGCGGCGCACTAGCTCATTAAGAGGAGGGTAACTTCATTTTCAAATAAGTACTTGTGCGAATCGTTGCATCAGAAGAGTGGTTCAGTTCTTGGCCTCCGAGATCACCTGAAATAACATCTCTTGATTACTTTCTTTGGGGACAGATGTGAAGCCTTTAGTGCATACAGAAAAATATTTCAGGTTTGACTGCAGAAATCTACTCATTGTCCAAAATATGAATGCCGCAGCGAAGATAAGAAAAGAAAGCATTTTCTTATTATTATGTTTATTATTATGTATAGGCTTATGTTTATTAGACATTTTTCACTCAAAATGACTTCAATAATACGTTAATAAGCTGGGGACCTCGAGTATTGGGACATCCCGTGTAACATTAATAATATTTTCCCATGCAACAGTCGAACAAAATTCCACTTTATCTGCCCATAATGTCTGTACTATGGTCAACATCAGTGGAGACAGTTCACATTTAATTAGTGTAGCTCCTTCTCATAATCAGTTCCTAATATGTTCATGTTATATCTTACTGAATTTATATCAAATTGCCAACTTTCATGGAACAGGTTGGGAAAAATTAAAGGCCGGAATGAAAGTGTTGTTTGTTGTTGCAGAACGAGTTGGAAGCGACCCGAGTGGTCGTCGATAACGGCACAGTCAGCAGGCAGATGCAGGACAACATCAACAAGTTTAAAAAGTTTGTATCCCAGAAGATGCTGGAGTATTTGGAGAACACTTCCAAGTGCTGAGACCAAACCAGATCTAAACTGAACAAGAAGACTGTGCTCTTTTAATTTATTTAACTTAAATTATTTATATTTTGTCATTTGTTTGATGTATGGTAATAAAGTTTATTTTTGTTATCCAAATAATGTTTGGCAAATAACTTGACGCAGATCCGCAGTTTGTCGGATAGATGGTATTTCAATCACTCTGGATTAATTTAATACTTATTGGTTTGAATAAGACTGTCAAGCTCCAAGATTACTTGCTGGACAGTCACTAAATGATAATTTATTAGAGAATCAAAGGTGTGAAGTCGGAGGATGCCGCATGCTCCGCGCAGGCCGGTATACCACACACAGATATCAAATGATTGCAATACTGATTGCACAAATGATTGGTCAATAAGTCCAATTGCAAGCTGGGAAACGCTATAAAACGATGGTAGCTTAAAGTTAAAGTCGCAGCCGATTGTAGAAATCAAACTTAAGAGGTATGCGTGTATTTACAGGGGACAGTGCGTTTAGAGCCGATCATACAGTCGCCACTTGTTCAAACATGTCTTATGCAGTCAAACATGCAGCCAGCTGATGAAATTTGGTGTTCATTGCTCCTCAATATCCGAACATGGTTGCATTTTGTTTAAGTTCTCAAATCATTCTTCTAATGTTTATATTCACAATTTACTATCATTTTATTTGTATTTTGTAATTTTTAATAAGACTGAATATTAATCAACTAAAAATGTCTGCCTATCTGGATATTCATCGCTTCCTTCACTCATGACACAAAAGACAGCAACACTTATTTAAGCTATATATATATATATATATATATATGTGTGTGTGTGTGTGTGTGTGTGTGTGTGTATGTATGTGGGGTGTATCTGGTGATGACCATATTGATGAAGGTGTCAGTGTCTATAAGCAGCTGCTGTAATGGCCAGCAATGGGAGTGCGGTCTGAGGAGATTTGTTTAGCGAGAGCAGCCTCAATCCAATTGGGGAAGCAGAACACTATAATAATTCACAGGCCGGCGGTGGGGGAAGACAAACAGAACAACCGTACTAATTGAAATTGTAAACAAACTATGTCGGGACTATCATTTAATAACTGTGGTCTCAATCACAGTTCTCTGGCACTAACCACAGGGTCCGTGCACCAGTTTCAAGTTTTCCTTGTTCACACCCACCAACAGCACCAACCAACTCACTGTCCTTCTTATTATAACTGGAACTGTGAGCTGGCCTAATGGTTCTTACTGCTAGTTCCAAAATTCTTTCATTGAAAATATAAAGCGAGAAAACGAAACAGTTTTTTTATCGCTCAGTTTAAGAAGAAATTTCATCTCCTCAGAACAAATTTAATTACTAATATTAATTTTCTACTTTATACAAAATGTTGAAGTTGAATTTAGTACGATGCCTTGGAAAGAGATGATCCGGTCGAGTTAAAGCCCAAGTGGGCTTAAAGGGAAATCAGCCGATTAGCAAAGGAGGCTACATAGAATACTAATCTACCGATTCTTAATTCCAAATATTCTAAATCTGAAATCTCTGGAATATTGCTTGAAAAAGTATAAACGACAAGGGCAAAATACATTCATTGAAACGAGTTATATCAATTTTTCTACACGGACAAAACAGAATAAAGTTAAATCCGCCAAACACTCATTGCTTATAGCAAGTTTGCACAGGGCTGGTGCCCTTATGAAATATATTGTAGCTATCGCCTTCTCTGGCACTGTCCTTGTCATGATACTACAGTCCTCGCCAGGATGTGCGTCACTGCACAGAACCTCAGTTCGCATCATACTTATAATTTGTAAATCAACTTAATTTTAAACTGCTAATTAATTATATATATATATATATATTTTAAATTTTAAATACTTTGCTTCAAACTTCTCATTTCAAACTCATTGATAGGTACCAAGAAAGTCCTGGACCGTTGTAATATCGCCAACTCCAGAGTCTTATGGTTAAAAATGAATAATTTCTATTGCATAATTGTACATCTTCATTCACAGGGGGCTAGTGTTTCTATTCTAAATCAGAACTATATATTTCTAAATAGACTAGTGTCTAAATAGACTAAACAGATCACGTTAAAATGCCAAGCCAAATCACATCTTCAAGACCAGATCATCGAAATCTTCATGACGGATGCGATCTTGGTACCTAAACGGAATATTAGGCTTGAGTCAATTGTAAGTTCTTTTGTTAACGAAATATTTTATTCATATAAAAACACATGCATACATACACATGCAATGCCTATTTTTTCAGGCGGGCTTAACGTCCAACTACCAAATTTGGTGTCGTGGACGTGGGCGGAAGCACCTACATTTACTGTTACATTTTCATACCAATATAAAATTTAGCAGTTATACGCGGGACTCGAACTGGGAAGTCCATGCTCATAACCACTACATCAACACCCCCGCCCCTACACATGCATACAATGTAATGGGTATTTTTCATACTAAATTTGTATGTACTCGTATTTTACAGAAACAATGATTTAATAGAAAAATAGTTGTAAGAATAATCTTTATCAAAGTAAAAAAATAAATGTATATAGAATCATGAATAGCTCGGAATAATAGATGACAGTAAGGAATAAACAACTACGAACTTTGCACTAAATAGAGCTGGTTCTTTATCTTCATAATAATATAGGGCAGTATGTAATCTGCAAACGGCCTGGCCGGATCTATATCACTCCTCAATCATATTTTTGAGTTGTACCATAAACAATAATTATTAAAATTTGCTTGTTCGCTCATATCGAGTTTATAACAAACTGATTTGGATTTTGCGGAACTAGTGAGTGCTGGTTTGTGATATTTTTTTTCTTGTGGTCAAGGAATTTAAAAGGAGACTGTCTGGACGACAGAGAAGGAGAAAATTCCACTCAAGACCTACAACGGATCGGAGTTGACAATCACCAGAAGAAGCAGCTGAGGTGAAATCTAACAGGTTGGCCAACCTATCTTCATTAAAAAAAAATTATTTTTGACAATTATCATTTTGATAGCCCAGAGAAGCCTCTATTTCTTTTTTCTATTGGTATTTTCCGTACAAAAAAACCTATATAAATCTTACTTAAATTTAACAAAAGAAAGTATTATATTATTATTATTATTCCCAAAAGGGGAGGGAAGTAAACCCTACGCTATCCAAAGCCCCCTCGGGCCCATATAGCTGCCCCTAAAGAATACCTACCACTGGGACTAGAATGAAAATCCAGGCCCAGGTTTTAACCATCTAAGTTTCACAACCGACCGAACAAATCGGACCAAAACCTTAAAAGGGCACAGCTTAAGATCCTCTACCGACATCCTATTCCGGCCGAAGGTCCTAAACCTAATCTCCTCACAACCCAAACAATTCGTCATCAATGCATGGGTGTTTCCTCCTCAGTTTCACAAACTCTACAAAAAGGGTCAGGCACAAGTCCCATTATATAGAGATGTCTCCTTAAACCACAAGGCCCAGTGAGGAATCCAACCAGATACCTGAGGGAGGTCCGTGAAAGACATCGGACCCCACTACTCAAAGCTCCGTCCGGGCCCCCAATGAGCATTTTAGACTGCCGACAACCCACTGCACTCATCCATAAGGATGAGTGCTGTGAGGTCATCCACGTCTGAAAGCCCGACAAACATGTGGCAGAAGACACACCAACAGCAGGCTCTGGACCAATGAAAGGGAGAGAGGCACTTAATTTGGCAAACCTATCCACCTCCTCATTCCCAAAAATTCCCATATGACCTGGAACCCAGACCAGAAGCACATTCTTTAATGTAGAAAGATCTTCCAGTCTTCTAGAACATTCCAACACCAATCTGGAAGTGAAGACACATGAATTAAGCGCCTTCAACGCAGCCTGGCTATCCGAGCAGATACAAACCCTTTTAAATTAGTGTTACGCACCCTCTCATCCAAAATACAGCAAAGAATTGCATAAACCTCAGCCTGGAAAACGGTGGCCCACTCACCAAGAGGCGCTACCAAATGATCTCCCGTCTCAAAATAGATGGCAGCCCCAGACCTACCATCCATCCTGGAAACCGTCCGTGTAGCATCGGAGATAATTCTCAGGAATCACACCAGACGGACGCAGGGTTAACCAATCTTCCCTAGAAGGCAACCTAACCCTGTAGGAATGACCAAAGACAAAAGTCTTCAAATTCCTATCAGAAGGGAAACCTGTAATGGGAATCCTTAAGAGCATCTCACGATAAATGGTAGAATGACCATATCGCTTATTATAAACCAGCTTTCCAAAAAGTACCCGTACAACCAAAATATCATTGTGATATTTAAATAGATTTATTTCCAGTTGTCATAACAGCTGATTCCTAGATATATAACAATTTTAGCTCGTTTATTACATTCTATCATTATCAGTAAACTGTTAAGTTACAATTGCAAGAGGAATAACTTAAAATTTAAAGAGATGTACATCAAACAGATTTACGGTATCTAAAGGCCTTAGATTATAATTGTGTTTGAATACGTTTCTTCCAAATTCGTCGGATAAGTTTTTGTCATTTTCATTTTTGTCAGTAATTCATAATATTTGCGAAATAAGTTATAGTTTGTCTATTCACGTATTTAGAATAATTATATTTTACTATAATTGTATAGTAGACGAGGAATAGGAATGCATTAATGAATTTTCTTAAATAGTCCACCAGAAAACACTCAAATAAATAGCTGAATTTAAATTGAATATTAGAAGAAAGTAGGAGAAGTGAATTTTGTAGATTGGTAGGAAAATTATGAATTTACATAACAGTTGTTTTTTTTTGTGAATTTATTTAACTATTTCTGGCTTTATTACGGATATTATTCTTTATATGTTTAAATATTATTTTGCGTCCTGTTAACGTTTAGAGGAAATGGTAGTTTCTATATTCAAATAGCCAGTTAAGTTCAGGAAGCTTTATCATTTATTTATTTATTTATTTATTTTTGTTTTATCAAATAAGAGGAACTTTATTTTGTTTGTTGCTTTTATTTTCTTTATAATTACTCTGAAGGTTATTAAATTTATTTATTTAGGCTTTTCATTATTATAATTATAATAAATATTACTTGTGTTTGTTTTCAACCTAACGATTGGTTTTATTCTCACCTACTTTTCTTTTTATTTTATGTACGAGTATATATTTATTTGTATAATATTGACATTGTTAGTAGGTACTGATACCACAATTTCTCTAGACCTTGTAGCAGTGAATAACTGAAGGTAAGATATTGTAAACCGCCCTTCCTGTCATATTATCTTTACATTTTTCTTCTGACCCTTCCTGACCGGGATTATCGATTTTTATTAACACAATTTTTTTTCCCTTCCTTCGTCCATCCTAAAGTTTAATTTTTTGGGGGGATTTCTTCAATTGGCCATTTAAACGAAGTGGAGTCCAAAACCCCACCCCTATGCAGCCGACCTGAGTGGACACAACAAAGTCACTTAGGAGTTATTCCCGTGATAACACATACATATACATATATAACATAGATATACATACATAAACATATATACACATACATACATACATACATACATACATACATACATACATACATACATACATACATACAAGTGCCTCATATCGGACACTTCTAGCTTGGACAGTTAATATTTATCAGAGAGAATTTTCATAACAAAACAACAAACCAGTATTATTCAAAGACAATTAAACAAAATGACCAAAAATTTGGCCTGGAACATCAAGATGCTCTGGTAGGTGTACGACCTTGAATTCTATAAGTAATTCCACACAAACTGTTTTTTTATCAAACTAACAGCCAATATAGTAATATTGCTTTAATTTACTAAAAATAAATTAGTTATTTATATTATTAATTACTAATAATTATTTACCTTAAAGTCAGAATGTGGATCTTTGGAATAGAAGCTACCAAAATGTTTGATCGGAGGTAACTTCGGAGTGTACCTGCAACAAAATGAATTATTCATTTTTCACTAAAGTCATCATTAAAAATAATTTTTTTAAAACTTTAAAATATAAATATATAAAACAATAGTGAGGACGTAATTGGAATAGTCTGGCAGAAGGCGGCGTAAACTGACGACCTACATACTTACTTCATGCTTCGGTCGGCCACTGATTGCTCAATTAATTCTAAACCATTTATTAAATTTTAGCGATATTTTCCTCTAAAGTGTGAAGAATATCGGTAAATGTAAACCAATAATCTAGGGTCAGTGTTTGAGGGTGTGATGTGATGGCAAGAAGAAAAAAGATATAATTTTTAAATAATAAATAAATCTAAAAATTATAACTGGTGGTTCCAGCCAGCCGCTATCTGCAGGTCAAGAACCGCTGCAAAACCCTTTCAAACAGGGGTCAATATACAGTCAAAAGAACCGCCGGTGAAACCCTTTCATACAAGGGTCAATGTACACCTGGCCTGTATTTCCTTCATACAAGGGTCAATGTACACTCAAGAGGCCACCTGGCTACCATCTGTCACCACCCCGGCCACCAACCTCCATTAGGGTCAATATACTGCGAGAGATGTCTTAGTGTGGCACGTACTTATACATCAGCTGATGTGTGAGTAATGCAAATATAAACGTCCCTCCACTGGAGGAGGGGATCAGTATCACATCAGTATTCCATCAGCTACACACGAGTTATCATCAGTTACCAATCAGTATTCCATCAGTTATCCATCAGTCATCATCAGTTAAGTTCGAGTTATCAAGCAGTTAAGTTTCACACATCGCGAGCGCATCCCTATTCAAGGTTTTAAACACTACTTCTTTAATATTTATTATTCATTTCATAATTCTTATATTCATTTACAATTATGGATCTTTGTTCTCCTATTTCAAAACACTTTAAATTATTTGTTAAAATATAGTTTATTTTCATAAATCAGTAGTACGTATTTCGAATAACAATTCTCTAAAACTGTAACTAACAACACTTACTCCTCACTTCAACTCCCCGATACCAAGACATCTGATACCAATACGGTGCCCTGGAAAGTTGGGAATTATCATACCAGAGAGAATAACAAGACAATTTTTTTTTTTTTTTTTTAATTTAAGGCGGTCAACAACAGCTATGGTCATTGGCGCCCGGAGCCTTCTCAGTGCACTGCCGCTCTCCGGACAGTGTTCTCTCGTTACAGACAACACTGTCCATCACCGGACGTGAGCTGTAGAGACTCCTAGGAAGAAAAAAATCTAAGGGTAGCAAGCTGGACTCGAACCCGGGTCCTCCGCGTGGGAATCCAGTACACTAACCACTTAGCTATTCCCTTCCCTATAAGACAATTTGAATCTGCTTTAGATAAAAAATTGAAACCTGCATAATTCGTGTACTATACGTTTTGTAGTTATCAGCCTAGAGGCTGCCGTTTTCAGCCAAAAGTCTTTGGATGGGGATCTATGGCCAACTGAATTGGAAAATATATGGTGTTTCAACCGAGCGGCAATATTTTTATATTTACAAATAAAATGAAGTAAAAAACTATTGTAATTTTTGAAAGAACAAGAATACGACTCTCTATTGCGGCAATTCTCACAATTTTAACTGTGAATTTCAAAAAAATGGAACTAAAAGTTTAGTTGACATTAGTAATGTAGTAGTACTGGATACCGGATAGGATACCTTAGTGTAAAAAAATCATTATAAACGTTTCTTGAAAAACGTGGAAAAGTAAAAATTTCTTCTTCTTCTTTTTACAATGCATTTCCGTTTTTAAATTTAGATCAAAACGGTGTGAGATGTGCGGTGGTGACGTCAAAATGGAATATCACTGTTTGAGCTCCTTACTGAGATTTGGTATTTGAAATATTTTCTTTAAGCGTATTATATAATCAATCGAATAAAAAGCTTAATCTAATATCAAAACTATCTACAGTGAAACACTCACATGCGTTTTTACTTCCTCTTTTCTCCCCCCCCCTCCTAGTATGAGAAAGTGTTGCGCTCGTGAGATTTTCGAAATTAAATTCCCACCGGAAATACATGTTTTGAGGTCCTCTGAATACGAAAAAAAATGGTTTTAGCAATGGAATGTGTGTGTGTGTGTGTCTGTGTGTATGTATGTTAAAAGAATACTTCAAAAATGAAAAGTTATACAGGAAGCTTAAATTTTGGTAGGTATTCGATTTAGGCAGATCCACCGCATCAGACGTGAAGATTTCGGGCAAATCCATCAACAGAAAATACTACTTTATTGAGTAGTTTTTTTTTCAAGTTTCAAGTTTTACGTGATTTTTCTCGAAATCGATTCCAACGATTTTCTTTAAACTTCGTTTACTATTTATACACATATTATTTATTTATTATTATTTGTTTGTGGGGAGGAAAACCCTACGCTATCCAAAGCCTCACAGGACCCCCATATAGCTACCCCAAGAAAAACAACAACAAACCGGGTCTAGAAATCAAAAATCCAGACCCGGATCTAATCCATCTAAGATTCACCGCAGTCCGAATAAATCGGACTATAACCTTAAGCGGAAATAGCCTAATTTCCTTACAACCCAAGCAATCAGTCATAAGATGGATGACTCCTCTGTCTCACAGAATCTACAAAATGGATCCGGCATGAGCCCCATTATGTAGAGATGTCTCCTTAAACCACAATGTCCAAATAAGAGATCCAACCAGATGCCAGAGAGCGCTCCGTGAAAAACACAGCAACGTCTCACTAATGGCCTTGTCCCGGATCCCCGGTGAGCATTTTGGACTGCCGAAAACCAACTGAGCTCATCCATAAGGATGAATGCTGTGAAGCTGTCCATGTCTGGAGGAAGCCTGACAGACATGTGCCAGAAGACACGCCAACAACAGGCTCAGGGCCAATGAAAGGAAGAGAGGCGCCTAATTATTTATACACATAAATACCTATCGCTTTTATTTACAAATTTTTCCCGGCAAAGTAGATTACTGATGTATTGGTACCGCAAAGATAATGCAACCATAGCAGAGAGAACAGCTAGAAGACAGGCCCTCTCTGCTTAACAGAGACTAATCTCTGACTTAAGCAGGCTAGATTGGGAGGAACCTGTGTATATAAGCCAGTGGGAATCTATCTAGATATCTATCTATCAGATTCAACCATACATCGCATCGTGTCGTATCTCTACTCCCACCTTTTATTCTATCAGTTTCATTATAAAAGTCCAGTGCAGTTAGTGTAAACTTATAGCTACATTATAACAGTGTCTTCATATCTCGTTCATTCAATCAAACCTAATTTCTCTCCTCTACAACTCCATTATACTGAGGTTCTAGGGAAACACTAACATTTACCTTCCGCTTAAGTACCAGTATAATATATAGTTTTACCACCTACATATCATTAATACACATTAGAAACATTGATATAATTCCAAATTTGAGGTAGATTGGTTTACCGGAGAGCAATTTTTACAAAACAGGTTTTGATTTCTTGGAATTTGTTTCTCCGAAAACGGTTTCAACGATTTCCTTTCAACTTGGGTATGCTAACCTGATGACCACCAGAAGAAGTAGGCTATCACGGAAAATATCTCTGATACTTTCCAGAGTATCTGCGGAACAACCATAACAACAAAATTTGTAGTTTATGTATCATATAATTCTACCAACAAGGGCAAGAGAAAGTGAGTGAATATCCCGCACCATTTTATTTACTGCAAATCTCACAGTACTAATGGGCAAATTTTCTTAAAATACGGTGAAACCGTACATTGTTAGAGTGGACTAGTGGGAAGCATAACGTCTCAGCGGAAGCCCCATAACCTTCCAAAAATTATTATTATTATAATTTTTTTAATTAATGTATTTCATAAATATATTAGCATAGTTTGAAGTAACTGAAGCCGTTTCTAGAAAATTACGAATAACTAGAAAAAAAAAAAAAATCAGTAAACTTGTATTATTTAACAGTGTTTGTACAGATTTTGAATAAAAATTTCCTGTGAGATTCAATGGCATCGTTTTGGTAGTGACAACGTAACATCAACGTGACATACTCATACAAATAATTCAAATTTTTAATCTAAATAAAAATATTAAGACAGCATTACAATACTTGCTCTTCTTACTAACGATAAGAGAAAGCAAAGGAAGAAATTGTGGGCCAAGTTTACTCATATCTCATTTTCTATAATCCATTTCAATGGTTCCATCATTTTTACAATCCACATTAACTAGGTTGTCCATAATCCATTTCTACAAGTCCACATTAACTAGTTTTTGTTTGCATAATAATTAACCGCATTGAGTAAATATATTTATATATGTTTATAAATATATATAAATAAAAGTAGATGTGATTTCACTTTTAACAGATAAATGTAGTTATGTATAAGTAAACTCGGTCTATGGGTCACAGTAGGCACCTCCATGTAGACCAGAGAGCAACCAGTCGGACTGGTTTCTACCCAACTTCACTGCTACCACCACATCAACTGGTGTTTTATATATATGTATATATAAATATATATATGTGTGTGTGTGTGTGTGTATTTTGTTGATATTAACAACATGCATCTCGCCCAGTGTTGATGTTATTTTTTTTTATATTAATAAAGTGTTACGCTTTCTTCTCGAACAACTCTAATTGTTATCCAGCTTATTGTTATTTATCATCCTATTTATTTTTCCGTATTTTTATATCTGTTTATTATTAATTACTTAATTAATCAATATTAATGAATAGGAAAGTTCCACCAAGGTGTTACTAGCGCAATGATATTGGTAAGAAAGTGCATGATGGACTGGCAGCAGGTCGAGAAGAAAAAAAAACAGAGTGTAAAAGAGTTTGGTTTTTCTCAGATAAAGAAAAACCAACAAGTTTCCAGTGAATTTTGGAAAATCTGGTGAAAATATGGGATTCGGCATCTGTTTAAATTTGGATCACTGATGCCGAATGAATCCTTTATGTACAAAGTTGTCCACTTGCAAAATGACCAACTTAATTTTTAACTTCCCTTAGAAATACGAGCTCAGGTGTTCGAAAATGGGTGTTCTTCTTGAATACAAGATTTGAGAGCAAACATAAATGCACCACTTTCTGGGAGATATGTGATCTAAAACTTTATATTTTTAAGAAACTTTCCATCAGAAATATGAGAGAAAGTGACGTGAGTGTGTTTGTCAGAGAGATAGAAAATCCAGGAGGGCTTCCTATAAGAACGGTCTTCTTGAACATGGTCCTTAAAAGAACCGAAGTACCATTGGGAAACAGGTAGAAAAAAAAAGAAAAGAATTATCACCGAAGAGGTTCGACGTCTCGCTTGCTATAGCATAGGGATTCTTCTGTCCAAAAGAATCATTCATTTCATTTTCAAACTGATAAGATCACTCGCCTATTCTATTATCTTAGCGATACAAACCGATAGTCTCTTAAAATTACTTCAAATAAATGAACCTTTTTTACGAAAATAAATATAAGTACAATTTTTTTTCAATGCAATTTAGAAATATTAAAAAAGGTTATTATACATATTTAACAACAAGTCTGTCTAAAATACGACATGGAACATCCTATAATAAACATTTTGTTGTATTCCAATGTCCCCCTGTTGACTTACATTTTGTTCCATTACTTTTGGTTCTTCTCTTTTGAAAAATTGTTCATATAAAGTAACCATCTATCAGTAAAAATGGTTTTACTACAATTGATATAATTAGAATTAGAATGTTTATATTTCTTTACAACATTTTCCTTTTTTTAAATGAGAACACGATTTCTCTTGAAACAGTTTTAGAATGATCTCTAATTGTGTCTAGATTAAAATATCAATGGGGAGGGACTGTGTGGCTATTAACTGGTCAATTAGCAACAACTTGTGCATTTCTTCAGGTTATCTACTTTTCGTTTTAATAGCAAACCTTAAAATATTTGTAATAATCTTTAGGTCCATATCCTTTTCAAATGAACTGCAATGTGTCCAATTTATTGATTTATTTCTAATTAAATAAATATATATCAAATATTAGGTGGACCTTTTTTCTTATTCCAGCTCTTAAGTAAAAAACGAATCCAATTTGGCTCTGGCTACCCAGTAAATTTTTCCCAATTTAGCCCTCTTATCAGGCTCGTAAGTGTAGGTGTCACAGAGTGGGCAGATAGACGTTTGGGACACTCTATCCTATTCAGATGCTTCCTAAGATAGTCGTGGCCAGTTGTCATTCTAAATGATGCCACAAAGGTTTTTTTTTATGAGATCAGATAGTACAGATGGCTCAAGCAAGCTCTCCAAACTCTTCCCTGCTGCAGCCGCTCTTTGAAATTCCATCTTACGTGTCCGAAAAGCCTTAATTTCTTTTCTCAATTCCAGGTACAACATTGGATTCACACGTTGTGGCTAGCAATTACCTTTCTTGGCCAAAATGTTCGCAGTCTCGTTTCCCGCCAGGCTGCATTGGCTAGGAATCTATTGGTATGCTACCCGCCATCCTTAGCGTAGCAGGTTTCCCACCGAACATTTTGCTCTCTCTACTCTCTGATTTAAGCTTGGCTTACATGCCGCGAGTGCTCCTATCGCTGTGCCGGAATCCCCTAAAAAAACAGTCATATTTAGGCCAGTGTTTATTCTGGTGAAAGCTACCGATGCTTAGTAGTCTGTTTCTTCCACGCCATTAAAGTTATTGCCCTGTCCCTTGCGGCCACCCTTCCATTAAAGAAGCTCTCACAGCAGCATCCTGCACCTACAGCTTTCCTATTGGACTAGCTGAACCATTTGTGTAAATGTGTAACCACTTTTCTTGAGGGTTTCTTACATAAAGCAAGCTAGGGAAAAACTTTTAAGCATTTCTATAGGCAACTCGCATCTTTTCCCATCCAGACCGGTTGAAAGAGATTTTTCTGGGATTATAAATACCTCTTGATTGTTAAAATTTAGACCTGTATTCTACTCAAATTATAAAAGGATCTCAGCTGTTCAGAGGCGGCTACAAAAGACGCTGTGTCTTCAGTCGGGATATAGCAACTTGATGCTCCTACCATCGTGTAAACGGCAATCGCAGGCATTTTTTTAGCAAGACATAATGTTTTTATCTCTCGTCGAATCTGCAAAGAATCCAGACCAGCCTGGATTTCCATGGAAATTATGGCGTCAACCTTGCAGATCCAGTGAATATTCGCATTGCTTTATTTTGTACTTTGTCCAGTGTAAACCTGGTGGCTTCAGAAGCGCTCACAAGAAGTTCCCCACCATATTCCAACACCGGTCTAATGTATGCTTTATTGGTGGTAGATAGGACGTCATCAGTTGCCCCCCCATTTCACACCATTTAAGCGTTTTAATAACCGGAGACGAAGTCCAGCGCTACTAGCCATATCGCTAGCATGATTTTTCAGGATAGCTTTTTGTTTAGATTTGACAACGCTTCTGTTTGTCATACCATAATTGATTAAAAAAAGCAGCATGTTTATTAGTGGTGTAAGTGTAAGGCTGAGCGGCAATCTTTTGGGTATTCATTTCAAACTGATTATATTAACACCATTCATTCAACAGGTTCATGGCTTTATGAGAGCTTCTTTTCTTTTCAGAGACATCGTTGCTCCTACTATAGCCAACAACATCATCGACATATAGAAGCAGTACAGGCCAGGTATGCTTTCAACCAAGAGAACAAGGTCATTTATTATTGTGTTGAACAAAGTGTAACTAATGACGGTTCCTTATGATAATCTATTGCGAATGTGGACGTACCTGGAAGCATTTCAAATCTTACTTTTGTCAGTCTTTGACTAAGAAAAGATTGATCCGATTATACATTTTACTTTTGATACCCAATTCTAAAACTTTTCCAAGTAGCTTCCTCGTTCAGAGTCTGTCGTGTGCGGCATTGAAGTCTATAAACACAGCACCCGTAGACTGTCTCGTACTGAATCCGTCTTTAATGCGTTGGCTAAAATACGAAACCTGCTCCACAGTGACTCTATACTTACGGAAACCTGCTTGCTGCTGGTGTGGATTTGATTTGCCTCCAAGTACTCATTCAATGTATTGACTACCATTCGCTCCATCAACTTAAACGTAGCATTGATCAGCGAAATTGGCCTGTATCTGCTAGTTTCTGGGGACTTTGCTTTTTTTAAAAGAGGGATATTATTTCTGATTTGCGCCACTCCGAAGGAATTCCAGATAACTAGCATATGTTATAAAGTCTGGGATTTTATCCATCGTAGCATGCATGTTTTTGTTGTTGCTGAACAGTTTCGGATTTTCATCCGTCGACAGAGTAAAATTATCAGATTCGTGTAGAAAGCTGACATCAAATTAATGTTTTTGTTATCTGGTGTGAAACACTTTCTCTTACTCCAGTTTTCAAAATTGTAATTGACAAATTTTATAGTTACTTTATCAAATTTAATGAAATTTGTTGAAGTTCGTCGAAATACATCAAAAACTGAAAAAACTGTTCAGTAAAAGCGCTCTTCTGGTTAACTTATTTTCTTGAAATTCGGAATTTTGGCCGTCAATTTATTTCTAATTAATTTGTTTGTATAGTATAATTGTATAATCAACTATGATGGCACTTTAGAGGAAAACATAACACCCACTCTCCCACCCAAACCCCTTAAATGACTTTACCAGGTGAAATGTTTCAAATAAAAGCTGTGGCTCTTTATATGTGTAGTTCACATTCATAGTTTAAAGAAAATCGTTGAAAAATACTTTTCCGGTCTCAGGAGCCCCCAAAACGGATATTTCCAGTGAAAACCCGATATCGAAAATTTGGCACGATTACAATACTTCCCTCTTACTAGCATTAGAGAATGTGAAAATATAGTGTTAACGAAAACACCCTTTTATTAAGACAGTATATTCGTTTGAAGGATTTTAAGGAATAACTCGCATGCCTGATCCACTGGTGTCTGATCTCCTGGTGATATTCAAACAAAACAAAAAGTTTGAGTTATGCTGTTCACATAAAAACACACACATACACTCATATATATATATATGAGTGTGGATATATATATATATACACAATGGAATATATATATTCCAAACGAATGTTCTTTTGACTACTCACAAATTTAATTTTTGGCCAATCGATTGAAATAAATTACATCAGCTTATTCGTAGACGTTTCGATTAATGTGTAATCACCATTAGTGCTACAAAAAGATAACAGACACATATGACATTTACAAGGGCTTCTAATTCATAATAAGAGTTAACTTTAAATATTTTATTTGATAATTGGAAACCACTTGTAATGTTATGTGATTTATTGTCTTTTCGTAGTTATTACGTTAATCAAAACTAATTTTTTTTTTTTTTTTTTTTTTAATTTAAGGCGTCTCAACATCTGAGGTCATTTGCGCCCGGAGCCTTCTCAGTGCACTGCCGGCCTCCGGACAGTGTTCTCCCGTTACAGACAACACTGTCCATCACCGGACAGTGAGCTGTAGGGGCTCCTAGGAAGAGAAAATCTAAGGGTAACACGGCTGGATTCGAACCCGTTCGAAACTAATTATAACTATATTATTTATTTTAATCGATCCTGACCAAAATACCCAAAATTAAATATATATTGCTCATGTAAATACATACATATTCATTTGTATATTTATACAACAATTCTTAGAAAGCCTACTCACTTTTTCGAACTCAGGAGACTTCTAAACATGTTTTCCCCTACGAAAACTCAATTTCGAAATTTTCATATAATCGCAAGATTTCCTCTTATTCAATATGAGAAGGTTAAAAAGTATATTGTACGAGAAAAATAGAACTAATAAGAGTTGCAAGTTAATTGTGTTGGGGAAAGACTTATCGGTACGGAGCACCATCATTGACATGTATCCTTACCTTTCTGAAATAGTCTGAGCAGGTTTATTGGATTGGGCAGAAGCGGGAAGCACGCCTAGTTGAAATCCTGGTGTCCTTCCAGGATTCAATGCAGCAAGAGTAGCATGAGCGTTGCTCTGCGCCTGCGGAATTATCCAGTTTCCTAGCGCCTCTGATCCTGAAGCTTCTGCATCATAACCGGCCGCACCGCCTACAGGGTCCTTAAACTCGAACTCAGTTACCTAAACGGGATATTAAAAAGTACATTGTCGAATTAAAATGCGGATTCTGCAAGAACTAATCAATTATATTGAAATTTGGGCAACCTCATCATGTTCAAATTCCCTTCAAATAGAAATTTGTTTTTTTTCAATAGTAGAAACCTTTAAGAACTCTTTTCTGATAATATCTTTATCTTTTTCCAATAACTCTTTACGAACAAAGAATTGAGTTTATTTTATGGATGCAAATTCATCAACCTTTAGAACATGGATTCCAAACTTTTCTATTCCTCGGGTATTTTTTAGAGAATAATTGTATTGTATAAAAGCTCTTCAATACACTGCACTGACAGGTGAGTTTCAGGCTTAAACATTCATACTTCGCGATTATTTCCACGGGAAGTATGGACGTAAAAGAAGTTACGAAGTTAGAACTCGGGAAGTATGGGAGTAAAAGACGTTAGGACATGCATGCTCACAGAGTGTTTGATGCTCGAATAATATTACAGAAACAAAAAGTTGAAGTGGATATGGGACGCTAGGTCATCTTTCTGAACATTCATTTTTCCATGATTCATGAGCTGCGTGCTGTGGCACTTATTTGCACAACATGATGGGTAAAATTGAAGTGATACTGTTTCATCCAGATCAACAGTTTACATCGACTATTATAGTTTAATGAAGTGCGTATTACAGACATACCGTAAGTAATGCCTAGTTGGTTCACTTACTTCCACTGCTATTCATAATATCATAGTAGTTCATAATGTAGTATTTACTATATTATGTTATGAAGAAATTTGGTGATGATCGGTTAAGAAAAAAATATTCAATTATGCCGACATTTCGACAGAGATTCCTGTCTTTATCAAGGCTTTAATATATAGATAGTCGTGAAGATGTGGAAAAAGAATTTAGAACATACACAATTGTTACATCACAGAAACATAAAAAAAAAAAGAAAAATTTCTTTTTACTTGTGTCTTGTTTTAAATCATCTACAGTCGAAACGTCGGCATAATTGAATGTTTTTTTTTCTTAACCGATCCTCACCAAATTTCTTCATAACTTAATTCATAATGGTCAACAAATTCTTTTATATTACTATATTATATATATGAGTATGTACATAAACTACAACCTGGTCATGAGCTCCTGAGGAACCGGACTGAGTAGCCACATTGGTCAGTCCTTTGCCCACCAGTTTGCCGATATGACTGAGAATGGTGGGTAAAAATAACGCCACTAATACTGACTTCACAATCTGCGCTCCAATAAAGAAAGGCAGCAATAATTTCTTTAATCCGAATGCTAAAAATCCTAAACCAAAACCTGTAAGAAAGGAATTCTTGCCAAAGCCCAGTCTTGCTGTAACAAAGAAATAAAAAAAAAATGTTAATTAATTTTACATTTTTATGTATTTATTATAAGAGAAGAGTTGTAGCCAATGGTGGCCAAGGCTAACTAAATGTTTAGTAAAACTGTCAAGTATGAAAAAAATTTGTCAAAAAGAATATTAATAATTGTAGAATTGAACGTGGTGCGAGTGTTTCACATCAGATTTCATTATTGCCGCATCCCCGCTTAGATTTCTCCTTAGTGGACCACTTGCCATCAAAAGGAGCGCACATTTCAGGTGCATGTGCTTAGTGGTCTCATATAATGGAGTTGATGAGGAGAGAAATTGGGATTGATTAATTAGACGAGATATGAAGACACTATTATAATATAGCTATAAGTTTACACTAACTGCACTGGACTTGTAATGATTTTATAGAATAAAATGGCGGGAGTAGAAATATGACACGATGCGATGTATATGGTTGAATCTGATAAATCGATGTCTAGGTCTCTCACTGGCTTATATATAGGTTTTCCCCACTCTAGCCTGCTTAAGTCAGAGAGTACCCGAGACAGCCTGCTTTCTCACTCTTAATTCTCTCGTCTGTCTGCTCTCTCTTGCTGATGTAATTCTCTCTTGCTATTACACTCATCTGCTAGCTTGCACCTTCGGCATCCCAGATGAAGGAACAAATATTCCTCCTTCACTAAATGCCCAGCTGCACATGCCGCAAAAGCTATAAATCGCCTTGATACTATTGTCCATATCGGATGACACTTTTTTTACTACTGTAGGTCAAACAGTTGACATACAGAACAACAGAAATTGCCTCATTTCCAATCGGCCACTTGGCACTTCACAAAACGACAAATTCTCCCATTTTACATTCACCGGAACAGATCCCCACTCAAATGTAAATCTCTTACTCTCGTTATAATTCTCCATTAATGTGTCTTTAATGCAACAATTAATTTCTCTGAAGAAATAATTTCTTCCAAACTCATATAAAATTTTACTTTCTCTGATAGGTTTAATAGGAAGTATTTGCGAGCTAGTTGGTTTCTAAGTCAAGGTTTTCAAAATATTTTGCTTTCACCGGAAGTACACTGTAGAGGTCAGATGAGTTTTTAGTGAATGGTTATGCGTATGTGTGTGCATGGGCGCGCTACAGTACAACTATAAAACTATCATCGCAGGGTGCTCAAACATTATATACGTTGAGCTGATGCGATGGTATCAGTCAATATTCGTCAATCGGTAACTTTTTGTGACTTTTCTCCAAAAAATTCCAACGATTTGCTTTAAACATGGAAATGTCACGTACACATTATAATCGTATTATATTTATTATTGTAAAATAGATGTTGAGGTTCGGTAAATTTTCACCGACGTTTCGGCGAATTTATTGCCTTCTTCAGGGTCTATACAAAGGTTTTAATACAAATCAGAAAAAAAGAAAAAAAACAACATAAAATATAAAGTGAAAATAAAAATTTTTAATATAAACTAGGGTAAAGCTAGGAGGAGAAATGACGCACATTTCAAATTTATGCCCTGTATCAAAATATAGGAGATATATTAAAGAGGTAATGGTTATAAAACATATGTCAACTACTATAATCTACAAAAAAAAATGTTATTTTTCAAAATAAAGACATTCTCATTTATTCCAGAAACAAAATACAAATACACTATATTTGGCCGTCTCTCCTACTATGATGGTAGGATAGATGACGCACCATAGGTGCCTCTCCTCTGTGAAGGTAACATGGCTGATCGACATGAAACTTGGTAAACACTACGTCTATGAGTCCAACTTTAACGACAGTTGGAAATCTTTCATTTCAATTGCAGTTAATATAATATATAAAAAAGAAAAAAAAATTACTAAGCGTTATGAAAATTCAGGTATTCACCAGATGCGTATAAATGTTCGTAGAACACAAAAGAGACACACAAAATAACTGAAGAATTTTGCAATATGTTCGCTTCTGATCTCTCTACTCCTCGACTAACTTCCATGACGCCACGTGGTGGCAAACAAGAGAAGCAAAGCCTGCGTCTTCTCTCCTACCCCCGTCGTCACTCCTAGCTTTACCCTATATAAATGAACTAAATAAAAAGTATTGTATATAGTATTTTAACTATTGCTATTTCTGCAGAACAAATCAGAAATAAAAATAAATCACAACTATTAAAACTTTGACAATATTGGCATATTAAGAGTAAAATACGGAAATAACACAAGAATTGTACTTACAAAAATTTCTTGTTAGAATTTCTTAAAAACTACAGTTTAACCTGTGATTCACCATCACCAAGTGTTACCGAAATTGGAAGGGGCCAAGGTTTATAAAGGGCTAGGAGAGTGGATGGGAAAATCGTGTCTTATTGTCGTGTCGTATTTGTTGTTAAAGGAATTTCAGGAGACTGTTATAACTGAGGGATAGATTGTTCGTATATGTTCTAAATTAATAGATAATTTTTTTTTTTTTAATTGTATCATTTCCAATATATTTCTTTTTTAATTATAATTGTTAATTGAGAGAATTTTAGTGTAATCCATGTCAAATTCATGTTTGTATTGTATACAATGTTTGGCTAATGCTGTAGTCATGTCAGTCATATCGAGTTTTCACCGGAAATATCCGTTTTGAGGTCCCCTGAGTCCAAAAAAGTGGTTTTTAGCAAATGGTCTGTCTGTGTGTGTGTGTGTGTGTATTTATGTGAACAGCATAGCTCAAAAACGAAAAATTGTAGAAAGTTGAAAGTTGATATTCCATTTAGGTATCACCATGGCATCTGACAGTGAGTCATCAGTCAAAATTCCTCAACCGGAAGTACCACTTTACTTGTTTTTTTTTTTTTTTTTACTTGTTTTGCGTTTTTCTCAAAAATGGCTCCAACAATTTTCTTTAAACTTGGTATATCAACTACACATACTAACAGCTACAACTTTTATTTGAAACTTTTCTCCGGAAAAATTCATTTAAGGGCACTTCTGAAGGAAGGGTGGGGTTAGCTGAAGTGTTATTGCAATTTATTAGACAATTCTATCATCTAAATAATATAATAAATCTATATGAGAATTAAATATTTTGTTGAAATTCCGAGTTTGAAAAAGATCGGATGACCCGGAAATGCGTTTACTTTACTACTTTACTAATAAATGATTTTTTCCACTTTTTCGTAATTTTCTCAAAAATGGCTCCGGCGATTTTCTTGAAACATCCAATATAAACTAAACATACAAAGATCTACAACTTTTATTTAAAATATTTTTCTGGGAAAAATTTTTTTAAGGGCACTTTTAGGGGAGGGGTGAAGTTATGTTTTTCTCTATAATGCTATCATAGTTGATTATACAATTCTATCATCCAAACAAAATTAATTAGAAATAAACAGATGGTCTAAATTCCGAGTTTCAAGAAAATTAGTAGACCGGAAGTGCGCTTTTAGTGGTTTAGTTTTGCAGTCGTATTTATATTGGTACAGTCTATTTTTTAAATACTGAGATGTCTGTCCTATGTATGTAGCTGGGCATTGTAAATTGGCCGAAACGTTAGTGAAAAATTTAATTTAATAGTTTTTTATGACCGAACCTCAACAATCTATTTTACAACATTGAATACAGGGGTCGCAACGAACACCAAAAACATTATATTTATTTAAACTATTTTTTGGGAAAATTAATTTTAATGATTTCTAGGGAAACTGTGAAGTTTAAATAATTCCTTCCGCCGTGAGAACCGCTCACGGTTCTCGTAAAAATGGCCGTAAAAATGTACCATGTGAGTGGTTCACAAAAGATTTTAATAATCACAATTTTTTTTTTTACGCTTCTTAAAAAATGGAACTGATTTCTCCAATGTAATTAAAAAAAAATAAATAAATAAAAAAAAGAGAACTAATACAGTCTAGTCAAATTGTCAGGTCAAAGTGACAGTATTAAATAGAAAGTTGGCACACCTGTTGGTAAGACTGTACTCCAACCAGCTGGGAAGAGGTTCTCTCTCTACTTCGTTATTTTAAATGCTTAATGGGTATGGACACCATTCTAATCTCTCACTTCAAAGTTATTTGTGGTATTTGAAATCATTTATATGCACTTGTTTTTTTTTTTGTTTTTTTTTTTTCCACTTTATCAAGTTGTAATTCTTTATTGTTATCATAAATGTAAAAATCTGCTGTGAAACACTCACGCAACTTTCTCTTACTGCAGTAAGTTCACATAATTGTAATTAACAAATTTTATAGTTAGTATACCAAATTTAATAAAATTTGTCGGTGTATTTTATGGAGAAAACGCAAAAACTGAAAAAAAAAATCTGGTGTGAAACACTCACACAACTTTCTCTTACTCCAGTACTCAAAATTATAATTGACAAATTTTATAGTTAGTGTACCAAATTTAATGAAATTCGTCGAAAAGTGAAAACACTGTCCAGTAAAACTGTCCGGTTTACTAATTTCCTTGAAACTCGGAATTTGGGTCATATATTAATTTCTAGTTATTTCAATTTGGATGACAGAATTGTATAATCAACTGTGATAGCATTTTAAAGAAAAACATAACCCCCCTCCCCCAAAAGTCCCCTTAAATGAATTTATCAGGGGAAAAGTTTCAAATAAAAGTTGTAGCTCTTTATATGTATAGTTAACAACGCTGGTTTAAAGAAAATCGTTGGAGCCATTTTCGAGAAAATACCAGAAAACTGAAAATTATATTTCAGTAAAAACGCACTTCCGGTTATCTATTTTTTTTCAAACTCGGAATTTCAACAACATATTTAATTCTAATTAACATTATTTAGATGACAGAATTGTCTAATATACTGAAACAGCAGTTAAGATGAAAACCTAACCCCACCCCTCCCCAGAAGTGCCCTTAAATGAATTTTCCTGGAGAAATGTTTCAAATAAAAGTTGTAGCTCTTTGTATGTGTAGTTGATATACCAAGTTTAAAGAAAATCTTCGGAGCCATTTTTGAGAAAATTGCAAAAACGTAAAAAAAACAACTAGTAAAGTGGTACTTCCGGTTGAGGAATATTGACACATAACGCACCGTCAGATCCCATGTGATACCTAAACGTAATATCAAGTTTGAACTTTCTACGATTTTTCGTTTTTGAGCTATGCTGTTCACATACATACACACACACACCACACACAGACCATTTGTAAAAACCACTTTTTTGGACTCAGGGGACCTCAAAACGGATATTTCCGGTGAAAACTCGATATTGAAAATTTGACACGATTACAATACTTCCTCTTACTAGGAGTAAGAGAAAGTAAAAAACTGTTCAGTAAAATGCACTTCCGGTTATCCGATTTTCTTCAAATTCAGAATTTCGACAATATATTTAATTCTAATTAATATTATTAAGATGATAGAATTAATATTAATTAGAATAATACTGAATATTGGATATGTTGTTGAAATTCCGAGTTTGAAAAAAAAATCGGATAACCGGAAGTGCTAAATAATTTTTTCACTTTTTCGCGATTTTCTCAAAAATGGCTCCGACGATTTTCTTGAAACTTCTAATATAAACTAAACATACAAAGATCTACAATTTTTGTTTAAAACATTTCTGTGAGAAAATTCATTTAAGGGCATTTTAGGGAAGAGGTGGGGTTATGTTTTTCTCTAAAGTGCTATCATAGTTGATTATACAATTCTATCATCCAAACAAATTAATTAGAAATAAATAGATGGCCAAAATTCCGTGTTTCAAAAGAAATTAGTAAACCGGAAGTGCGCTTTTACTGAACAGTTTTTTTTCAGTTTTCGACAAATTTCATTAAATTTGGTACACAAACTATAAAATTTGTCAATTATAATTTTGAAAACTGGAGTAAGAGAAAGTTGTGTGAGTGTTTTGCACCAGATTTTTTTTTTTGTTTATGAATAATTTCTTGCGCTACCAGTTTAACGAGACGCATTTGGGGCATTACATATTTTTAATACATATTTTTTAATATATAATTATAATGCATTTTAAGAGTGAAATTGAAGAGTGGTTTAACATTTGTTTCCGAGTATATAATATAGTAAGGCGTATTTCTAGGTAACATGAACAGTTTTTATTAATTTACTCAACTTAAAACAGTTTTATTAATTGGCTCATCATTTTGGTACCTTTGGTGTGGGATACTTGTGCCGCATATCACATTATAGCCCTCATTATCGAATCGAAAACCTTAAATTTAGCAATCAATGTAACTAACATCTTTGTTGCTAATAAAGTGCATGTAATTTATCAAAATTGTAGTCTTCGATATTGCCCAGTTTCTCTTCAAAATGTTTAGTTAGTGACAACTGTGGGGTTATCCCAACATCCAAGTATTGTAACTATCTCTATATTTTCCTCATTCAACTTCTACCGCGCTTCCTCTTACTTAATTTTCCCCCATCGTTGAATATATAATTTTAGATTTAGTTAGGCTAATTGTTAAGTTCCATAGTGCAATGTACTTAGCTAATTAATATCTTTATTATAGTTTGTAATACTAGTGGATCCGTAACCAGAAGAACAATGTCGTCTCTGCATACATTAGACATCTTATATGCACTCCGTTAATGCTCACACCAGCACCCAGACATTCATCCAGATCGTTCAGAAATAGGGAGAATAAGAGTGGGGAAAGCAAACAACTCTGCTTAAGTCCTATATTAGTTTGAAAATTTGGGGTCAATTCATCACGCGTCCATACTGAGGATTCACTGTTTAAATAGTGATGCAGTAAATACATTAATGAATTTGTTTGAAATACCGAGTGTATATAATTTATAGTAAAGCGCGTGTCTATGTCTGGGAAATGAAATGCTGAATTAAAATCCACAAAGAACGCGTACACTTTTTTCCTTTCTTGCGCAGTAATTAATTTAAATTAAAATTGGTTAAATTAAAAAAATATTGTCAATTGTTGAGTACCCTTTCCGGAATCCCGCTTGACATTCACAAAGGATATTATTTGTCATTCACCCATCGTTCTAATCTTGCCTAGTAATTGATCCGTGAACAACTTGACAATAGAATCCATGGAAGAGTTACCTCTATAATTTGTTACGGAATTAATATCACCTTTTTTTTTTTATGAAGCGGGTAAATTATAGTTTTATTGAAACTACAGGGAATTTTCACAAATTCAAAAATATAATTGTAAAATTTCATTAAATTTTCTTGAAAATTTGAACGGCTGTTTTTAATAAATTCAACAGGGACACCGTCAAAACCAGGAGCTTTCGACTTTTATATGACACACTGTAGCTCATTCAATTCAAAAGGTATGTCTAAAATTTCGAGTTCATTAAATGGGAGGGTGGGACATAAAGTACACGATCTGCACATAAGTTAGGGTTTAATAATTTACTGAAATGGTCCAACCACTCTTCACTGTTGATTCCCGGACTGATAACGAAATTATGTTTTTTAAATCTTTTTGACTACGTCCCAGAAATATTTACTATCTTTAACAGCATGAATTTTTTGTAATAAACATAATATATACTCTTTCTTTTTTACCATACAAAGTCCGAGATGTAATATCTCGGTGAGCCTGGGAAGGCTAGCTACGGTCTTTCAGGCGGAGCTAGTCGCGATTATTATCTGCGCCGCCGAAATAAGAAGACGGGGAGTGCATAACTCCAGAGTCGTCATTTATTCGGATAGCCAGGCTGCTCTGCGGGCAATTGACTCGTGGGAGATCAGCTCAAGGCTGGTGTGGGACTGCCTAGGTGCACTAAGGGAAATTAGTAGCCATAATAAGGTCTTCCTGGTTTGGGTACCTGGGCACTCGGGTCACAGAGGCAATGAGGCGGCGGACCGCCTGGCCCGGGAGGGTTCAATGGGAGCGCTTATCGGGCCGGAGCCGTTCTGTGGTGTCTCAAGATGCCTCAGGAGTGCATCCATTAAGCGATGGATGCAGGACCGATCAAGGGAATGGTGGGTCAAAACTCCAGGCCAGAGACAGGCGAAAAAGTTTATCTATAGCTACTCGCCCAAGCTAACTGCAGAATTACTCCAACTAGGCCGGGTGGCCATAAGGATAGCAGTTGGCATTCTCACTGGCCACTGTAGATTAAATAAGCACATGCATCGCATGGGCCTGGCAACGGATAGCCTGTGCAGGTTTTGTCAGGAAGAAGAGGAGACGGCACTGCATGTGGTATGTCAGTGCGAGGGGCTGGTCTGGCTAAGGTACCGCCTCTTTGGTAAAGAGAAGCTGGTGCCAACAAGCCTCAGCCAGGGCCCTCTCTCGGACCTATTAAGTCTTCTAAGGCAAGCAGGACTCGAGAGGGTGCTCTGATGGCGGGTGCTCTGATTGACCACCTGGGAGCCCCCCCCAATTCCACAGTTCGGTTAAGGACAGGATAGGGGGAGGGTCTCCAACTAGGGGGGTGCCACAATAGATCCTTGGGGTGTCGCGGTGGCGTAGGCTGAGTAGCCATTCCCCCGGTAGAATCTATCTATCTACCATACAAAGTTGTTTATATCGATAGACTTTATAAACGTATTGCTGTTTAATAAAAGGAGATCCAGATTTTCTAAATAATTTTAAAAAGAATTTAATGTTTGCCTCCTGCTATTTCTACACACGGAATCAAACCACTTCTGATTGGGCTGATCCTCAAAGCTGCCACCATAATATCTCATACCTAAGCTTGCCGTGTTTCTTAATCATATAAATAAAAAAATTAGCACCCTCCTGCGGATCCCGTGGGAACTCATTTATTACGGCCAACCTCTTCCTAAAAAAACTGTTCATCATTCCTAGTCTATAACAATCTAGGAACTAATGGAAGGGTATAATCTTTTTTCCAATTTACAGACAAATTAACTGACAGAGTAATCATCATATGGTCTGAAAATATCTCATTCAGAACTTAAAACAATCTAACACATTTTCTAATAAATCTAAATGCACACAATACAGGTCATTAACCGAACAGCCTGCCCCCCCCCCTGTAAACGTATATTCTCCCTCCATATCTCCTACATTTCATTATCACAAGGTTGTAATTCTTACATAAATCAAGAATTTTTCTACCATTTGAATTTACATTGCAATCCTTCTATTTTCTAATGGACATTGTCTCCTGTAATGTGTGCATCATTTCAAAAGAAATTATTTGCAATTCGTTGTTGTGGTGGTTGGTTCCGCAGAGCTGGAAAGCATCACAGGCATTTTCTGTGGTAGCCTGCTTCATTTTGTAGTCATCGACCGGTTTCGGGTGTTCGCCCATCTTCAGGATGCCTTTTTAGACAATGTGACAACACAGACTTGCACAGAGCAAATTTGAGTGTGTAAAACTAAATTTGCTCTGTGCAAGTTTGTGTTGTCACACTGTCTAATAACGCAGCCTGAAGATGGGCGAACGCCCGAAACCGGTCGATGACCACAAAATGAAGCAGGCTACCATGGGAAATGTCTCTGATGCTCTGATATTTGCAATTCCCCTACCTTCGCGTTTCAATTGCCGATTATGACAAATTCATACCCAGGGTAAGAGTCCAACAAATATTCAAAAATTTTAAACTTACATTGCCAATTATTAATATTGTAAGGCAGCCAGTGGTGCCATCTAGGAGAAAAGGCAGGTACCTAAGGTTCTCTTAGTGGCCACAGGAAGCGCTGGCGGCGCTCTAGTTCTCTCTGGAATAATTGAGAAGAGTCTAGAAGGTTCTCTACCAGTATAAATAGAGGGACGCAGAGAACTGAGAGAGTTTTTCCAGTTACAAACGAAGTCACTAGTTTGTGAAAAGTGTATAAAAAGTGAACAAAGTGAACTTTTGTGGTTTAAACTGTGAAGTAATTATTATTAAGTGTTGTATTTTGTAATTTATTGTGTATAACAATAAATTGGTGTTTTCTTTATTGAAGTTTAGAGTATTTTATCTATACGAACCCACTTAAAACTAGTTGCAGTAGCTAGTTTAGAGGGAAAAACGTCACAATATTAATATATACTGGGTATAGAAAAAAATTCTATTCTACTCAAATTACATCTGATTAAGTTACTACTATTTACTGGCACAAATTCAAATGAGTCGGTAAACCAGTACTTATTTTTCACACCATATAAAGCCCCACCTTTAGCTCTACCAAATTTTGATGATCTAGTTACGCTTTCCCAGAATAATTTATACCGCTTAAAAAAAAAATTTCGAACAGATGTATTATCTTTTGCACACGTTTTCACGTGTATTGTATTAATAAGGTTGTTTTAATGTTTTTACTTTGACACACTAATCACACGCGTGTTTATGTAGTTACAAAAAAAAAAAAAACATGCATTAACTCTTAGTAATGTATAGACATACATGCATAACCTCTAAAAGAAGGAGTGTACACAATAGAAATGATAACGGTACTCTTAGTGAATGTGTGCGTCGTGCAATATAAGAGACAATCAGCTGTAAAGAGTAGAAATATTAGTGTTAGAGGAGTAATGGCAGATGGTTCCAATGTTGATTGTCTCTACAATTTAATCAGGCAATTTTTGGCTGCTTTTTACCAAACCACAAGTTTTATATGAAACACAGTTTGATCCGCGGCCTTGACCCTTATTGGCTTTCAAGTTGTCACGCCCTGAAGAGGTTCATTGCAACGTGGGCGACACGTCGATTTTTTAGCAAACCATTGACGCGGCGGTCTCACTCAACCCGGAAACTCAAGTATTTTTCATAAAGCACATTTGGTTAGCTAAATACTAACTGTAAGAAATCGGAGCTTCAAAATTCTTCAGCGTTCCTTTCCTTACTATTTGACTAGTTTTTAAGAAACAAAACTCTTAAACTTGTTGTTAACTTGTTATTTATTTTATTTGATTGACTGACACACACAGAGTGGCAGCTGCAAGTGGACTGTGCAAAAAACGAGCACTTGGACAACTTCTAAAATAAAAATAGAGTTACCACCTTAACACTAATTATTGCTTCCCTTCGACGTTCACCAGGATCACGTGAAGAGTGAAGGACAAGTGTTCACTCTGATTCAATTCAGTTCCCTGAAAATAAGGCGATCCCCGATATCCTTTTAACAGAAGCATATCCTGAAACCGGTTGGATGTATTGTGGGTGCCCAGGCCACCATCTACTTTGTTCATATCTATTAATAATTTATACTTGTTTGTCTGCAGACAGGGAAGATTTTGTGTTAGATTTACGAACTTAGATTTTTCAAATGAAGTACATAATTTTTATGGATTATACTGCTAGGGAATCGATAACAAAAATAAAAATAAAAAACGCACATTTAATACTTCTGGGTTACTAGTCACTGCAAAATGCAATGATCGAAATTTCACCGATTTTTCTGATGGTGCATTCAGGGTTTACCAAAAATTATTTTCCAACGCTTTTCTGTTATCCGTTTGAACTGTGGGGCGCTTTAATTAGTGGTAGATATTTGTGCCAATTTTTATCTGTTTGCACATAGTGCGACAAACTGTTGGCAATGTCTCTATGAATACGTTCTAAACGTCTATTTGACGCAGGATGATATGGCGTTGTGAATACTTTTTTAATTTCTAACAACTCATAGATCTGGAGTATAATTGTAGATGTGAAATTTGAACCCAGTTCTGTTAGGAGAAATTTAGGCGTACCTATCTCGTGAATGTATTATTACAATAATTTGAGTAATTAGTTTCCGCTTTTTGGTTAGACATGGGAAACATCTGCAGTTAGCGTGAATATTAACAAATTATTGTTAATATATATTTATTATTCTTCACCAGTATCGCTGTTTACAGATGCATCCAGTGGTCCAATTACGTCAACGGAAATGGCTTGCCAGAAGTATTCGGATCACTGAACCTACCTAAAGGTGGTTTTTTAGAACTCTTTTGTTTTCCTTGTTGCACAGTAATGACAGGTTTGAACGTATTTTGTACATCTTTGAGATGTTTGGCCAACTAAATTGTGTTTTTATACGTTCATACGTTTTCTGCCTATCATAATGCGCTGACAGTAGATATTATCATGATAAAGGCAAAGTACTTTATCACGCAACCCCAGTGGTCTAGTATGCAATTATATGATTTGGTATTTAGGAGGCCTACATCATTTAATTTATAATTTTTGGAATTTCTTAACTGCTGTCATTCTGGATCGTCAGCTTGTTGCTGAGCAATTTCGAGTATATCTATAGTAGGATAATACTCATCATCAATTGTGGTTTGGTCAGTAATGATACAAACTATGATCGGCTTATAGCATCAGCATGCACCATATTTTTCCCCGATCTTTGTTCTATCTAGAAGTCAAATTCGCTTAATATAAATGACCATCTGTTTAGTTTGGAATGAAGGTCTTTTAGATTTTTGAATCACTGTAGAGCTGAGTGGTCTGTAATTATTTTGAATTTGTAACTGTAAATTATGTAACCCTACTGTTTGCAACCAAAGAGTGTAGCTAGCAATTCTCTTCAGTATCTGCAAGTACGCGAGAAGAAAAAGCTATGGGACGCTCTTCACCATTTATCTGTTGGCTCAAAATTTCTGAGATGCCTATATTGCTTGCATCCGTCGTTAAAATAAAGTCATAATCATAATTAGGGTATGCCAGAATAGGTGGTGAAATTAATTTTTGTTTCAGAATTTCAAATGCCGATGCACATTGGGGACATCATACACACTTCATATTTTTCTTAGTTAAATCAGTTAAAGGCTTGGCTATTTCCGCAAAAATCATGTATGAATTTGCAGTAAAAACCTACAAATCCTAGAAATGCCCTTACATCTTTTAATTTTTTCGGAAGTGGATAGCTTTTGACTGCCTTTAATTTTTCATGATCTGGAGAAATGCCTTTTTTGTTTAATGTATAGCCTAAATTGTTTTGGTGGTTGGTTCCGCAGAACTGGAAAGCATCAGAGACATTTTCCGTGGTAGCCTGCTTTATTTTGTGGTCATCGACCGGTTTCGGGCGTTCGCCCATATTCAGGATGCGTTTTGTCAGACAGTGGGATAACACAGACGGGTTATCACGCCCGAAACCAGTTGATGACCACAAAATGAAGTCATGTAAAACCATGGAAACAGTCCATGGAACTGGACCATGGAAAATGTCTCTGATGGATAGCCTAAATATTTGCTTAAACCAATAATAGAAATTAGTAGCGAGAGATTTAGACTGAGTAAAGAGAAGGGTACTAATTGGTTGCTGACGCATTGTAAATTGATATATAAACTGTAGGGCTAGCTCGGCGTATACATACGAAGCATTCCACTTTAGTCTGGCCAAAGTAGCGAGAGAATTTCTCAATTTTGTGTTTCTCTCTGTTCTTCTTCTCTTCCTATTATGCCTTGGTATTAAATATAAGCATATGTATTAAGAATAGTATTTATTTTTTTTTTTTTGCCATTAGCTTCTAAGGTATTTCTGCCATGCATTATATATGTATATTCTCTATCTATATTTTTGGGCAAAATAGATTAATTTCCAACATAGTCAAAACTATCAGACCATCTAGCTTCAGTCCCATTAACATCCTTCATACTACCTTCAGATCCTTCATATTTCTTGCATTTTCAACTTTTCTACTTACAACCAGATTACCAATTCATACCAATAAATACATCCATACAAGCTTATATACCAATAAATACTTGCATTCCAATTAATACATTCATTCTAACCACAATTATTTCATGCCTAAAATAATATGAGGTGGAGTACTCGATATTCCTCGCACCCCTTTTTCTTAAAACTACGTTAAAATTATTTACATAACAATCATTCTCCCATTGGCACAGGTGCCGGGTAGCCAATTCCGGCTCAGACCCTCCCCTCCAAGAGCAGGTGGCTCCCAAAATTAAAACAGTACAGGAAGACTTCCTACACGACCAAAAGTTGCCACCTCTGGCCGGTATTGCCCCCCCCCTAATTAAGAATAGTAGTTATTGGTTCTATGGCATAAGATATACTGAATTTTAACCATATTGCACAGCAACGCCCACTGTCAGATCTTGAAAACTGAATAACGGCATTTTAAAGTTAAGCCTAAGTAAAGATTCCGTAGAAACGCCTTTAAATGATTTTTTACGGAAAACGTTTAAATAAAAATGGTAAGTATACCTGTTGCAGTTAGTATGGAAATCGTTCGAGTTGTTATCAAAAAAAATTCCGAAAAATTTGGAATCCTATTCGCCAAAATTCGTACTTTTTTTTTGTTAAACGATATTCTGCAGGCTGGAGGCCTAGCAAGGCATTACCTTAGCGTGAATACGGGATGTTTGGTCACACGTGGCCCCAGAAGGTAAAACTTCAAGTCAAGGAAGAACTATCTAGAAATCACTTCATTTTATTGGAAAAATATTTCACATAAAAATTAAGATCTTTATCTGTTTATTTAGATGCAAAGATAATTGAAAATCGTAAAATTATCCTAAGATAATCATGAAATCTGAACCACTAACACGCAGGTTGCGGGCATAATCCGGAAATTCAATTTTACTGAATATTTTCGCGTTTTCTCAGAAATGGCTTCCACGATTTTCTTTAAACTTCATATATTATCTACACGCACTACCACTAACACGCAGGTTGTGGGCAAAATCCGGAAATTCAATTTTACTGAATATTTTCGCGTTTTCTCGGAAATGGCTTCCACGATTTTCTTTAAACCACATATATTATCTACACGCACTACCACTAACACGCAGGTTGTGGACAAAATCCGGAAATTCAATTTTACTGAATATTTTCGCGTTTTCTCGGAAATGGCTTCCACGATTTTCTTTAAACCTCATATATTTTCTACACGCACTACCACTAACACGCAGGTCGCGGGCCAAATCCGGAAATTCAATTTTACTGAATATTTTCGCGTTTTCTCGGAAATGGCTTCCACGATTTTCTTTAAACCACATATATTATCTACACGCACTACCACTAACACGCAGGTTGCGGGCCAAATCCGGAAATTCAATTTAGCCGAAAATTTTCGCGTTTTCTCGAAAATGGGCTTCAACGATTTTCTTTAAGCGTCATATATTATCTACACGCACTACCACTAACACGCAGGTTGCGGGCAAAATCTGGAAATTCAATTTTACTGAATATTTTCGCGTTTTCTCGAAAATGGCTTCAACGATTTACTTTAAACGTCATATATTAGCTACACGCACTACCACTAATACGCAGGTTGCAGGCAAAATCCGGAAAATTTAATTTTACTGAATATATTCGCGTTTTCTCGAAAATGGGCTTCAACGATTTTCTTTAAACTTCATATACTATCTACACACACACTACCACTAACACGCAGGTTGCGGGCATAATCCGGAAATTCAATTTTACTGAATATTTTCGCATTTTCTCGAAAATGGCTTCAACGATTTTTCTTTAAACGTCATATATTATCTACACAGTTATCACTTAACACTTTATCATTTTTATTTCAAAACGTTTCCCGGGAAAATTGAATTTTTCGAGGGCTCTGAGGGAATAGTGGCCTTATGGTTTCGCTTAAGTGCCGCTTCAGTTCACTATATAGTGTTACCACCTACATAATTATTAATAGAATTACAAATGTATAAAAATCGGTTAATCGGATGTGTAACTTTTGAGAATAGGTTTCTGAGTTTTGGGGATGTTCTCAAAAACGCTTACAAGGATTTTCTTTAAACCTGGAATGGTTCACTGCACAGATACAGCACCATAAACGTTATTTAAAAGATTTATCCAGAAATAATGGTTTTTTTAGAGATGTTGATGACCGGTCAATTAGGAAGTGAAAATTTAAACTGCCGCGAAAACCTTTAGTTGGCTATAGTGGGCGTTTATACATTCATCAGCGTAATAGTTACATTCATGTATATGTGGCAATCCCTATCACCTTGTTTATGGCAAGTCAATTTAAACGTCCAGTAAGACATTTGCCTCTTATGTTGCATTATTCTAATACGATAAAGCTGGTGATTGTTAAAAACCCGAATTTTCTTCTTTTTTTCCTTTTGTATTTAGAGAGGCAGCTCAAAACATTTACTAGCAATAAAATTGAATTTCGAAAAATTTGACACTATTTGCTCTAGGGTACGTTTACATCTGACACTTCAATCCAGAACACTTATGTCATGTGTCGGACAGTAAGTTGTGTTCAATGTTTACATTGTGACAGAAATTACGTAATATTTGTATGGGTATGTATGTGTACGACACCGTCAAAGTTTTGTGTCATGCAACAAATGTCTTAAGAGTTTACACCTGCTACTTGTGGCCTATTACATTTCTTTCATTGCAAAAAATCAGATTACTGTCATTTACTGTCAGACGGCCTTTTTTTTTTTACGACGAAGGCATCAAAAAGAAAAATTGCAGCATTATTTTGGAGTTATTAGAAAAAAAAAGAAGAAAAAGTGTTTCTGTGTGGATTCGAGAGTGGATTTTGGGATGTGAAAAACAAGATAGCATAAAATACAGTTAATGTCTGGACTTACGTTGGAGGATCAAACACAATTTACAAATTTCGTAAGAATAAAAACCATCTCATTTCGTAAAAGTTAGCTAGTAAAATTGGGCCTATTGTATGCGAAAGCAAGATACGAAATTCAGAACAGCTATTAGTGTGCGCAAAAGATTTACTGTAACTTTTACGGTTTTCTACACTCTAGCGGCTACGTCGCTCCGAACAAAAAGACAAATTGCCGCCTCTTAAGAATATATATATATATATAGTTTTTGTGGTTGGTACCGCAGAGCTGGAAAGCATCAAAAATATTTACCTTGATAGCCTGCTTATTTTTGTGGTCATCGTCCCGTTTCGGGCGTTCGCCTATCATCAGGATGCTTTTTGTCAAACAGTATGATAACGTAGATTTGCATAAAGCAAATTTGTTGATACACCGGTCTTTAAATGTTTTGTTAGGGCCTAACTAGGTTAAGAGAGGTGTTGGTATCTGAGTGGGAAATATATATATATTTTTTTTTTTAAGCAAATCATTTTCAAACACAAGCTGAAGCAGCGCTCTGCTCGCGTGCTAATGCTATTCTGTTCAAAGAACTATATGCATGTTCAAACAAGTTCAAGCATCGTCCTTTTCAAATTCTGCGCTAATTTTTCAATAATTGTGTAAATATTTTTAGCTTTTAGACATAAATAATATAAATACGCTAAGCACTGTAAATTTTTAGCGAATGAAAAAAAATCGTTATGTGAAATTTTCTATTAATTGAGTATTTAACACATCAACATTTTTCTCAGACTTACGGCCAAAATGGCGCCCCGGACAAATGTCCGGGTTGCTCGCCCTTAGAGCGGGCGCTAATCGCCGTAAACTTTACTTTTAATATCCCATAATTCGGGTTTTTTTTTTATGATACATGTCGATTAATTCTTCGACTTCTCTTTTCACCTACTCTGGTTTCTCATCCATGTTAAACTAAATGCACTTACGTAGCTATAATAAAAAGTAGACGGTCGGTCAACTAATAGCAATTTTTGTCAGGCGAGTTTGAACTTGTATGTAATAGTACACCTACGTATATAGATGTGTAGGACACATGTTACTGACAAATGAACTACATATATCAGATACAAATTTCGTATCATTAGCGACACTTACTGTCCGATAGAAATTTCTTGCAATAAATGCCAGATCTAAACGTACCATAATATCATTAAGAGAAAGGAAAAATTATTTGATGTGAAGAACTAATTATAACCAAATTTGAAAAAAAAAAATTGATTTGGAACATATGCAATGACATGGCACCATGTAGAAGCAATTAAAATAAACAATAAGAAAGGAAAGTGGCGCGCTCTTAATGGGCAATCAGCAATAAAGTTGGCAATAGCGTGCTGACGATAATTAGAAGAACGCTGTATGAATATTGTGAATGAGTGATTATGGTGTACAGGGAGGATATATAAACAGTTCTCTGTCGGTTTGTCCGTCTCCCACTATTCTACTGACCGATATTTACATTCAATAACATTCAACATATGCAGATACAAACAATTTATAATGCTACTTTCTAATAAAAATAATAATAAAAATAAGAAATATGCGCCATTAAAATAACTTCAAACTAAATACATTTTCTGATTTCTGATTAATTAAGAAATTATTTATTTTTTTACTTTCCGTTATTTCTGTATGAGCAAGTAATGGAATCACTACCAAATTTCAAAATTAAATTGTTACCCAGAAATACATGTCTTGTGGGTTTCCTTTAGTATTTTATGAGCACAATACTTTTGCGAAAGTTTTGAAGAGAGTGTGTGTGTGTGTGTGTGTGTGTGTGTGTATATGTTTATATCTGTCTATTGTCTGTGGTTATCTCAAAAACGAAAAACCGTAAGCAAATTCGAACTGGATCTTTGGATTAGATAGTGATTAGTACATTCAAGACATAGGTTTCATTCAATTGCCGTCAACCGGAAATACAACTTGCAGAATTTTTTTTTCCCGGAAATGCAATTATCTCAAAGATGGTGAAATGTTTTTGTGTGATGTGTTTTAGTGTAGTAGTAGCTTGAGGCGTGAGCGGTTTTGTAAAGGGTTTGTAAGTTTTAAGAGAGAGAAGTAATAAGAATAATTAAGAAAACACTGGTTAAAATTAAATTAAGTATATTCCTTAAAGATATTTAAATGCTATTCAATAACACAGCAATATGCTTATTAATTTACTGAAATTAGTTGGAATAAATTCTTATGTTTTAACTTATATCTGGCATTGATTCCTGAAGTGATCTGCTTCGGTGTCTGTTTCAGACTGTTCTTGAAGGAATGTCTTCTAATTGTTCGTTCAAGTCTTCCCCTGTGAGAACAAGGGGTAGACAATGCTAACAAGGTTCATGAACTCTAAAAGACAATAGTGGTCTTCTACCTGAATAGTCCCTTTTGCCAGGGAATGTTACATTTTGTTCATAATTTGATAATTTCAAATTAAATATATTTTTATATTTTTGGCATCCATCACATTATCCAATCTGCTTCGGCGTCTGTTTCAGACTGTTCTTGAAGGAATGTCTTCTAATTTTTCATTCAAATCTTCCCCTGTGAAAACAAGGGGTAGACAATGCTAACAAGGTTCATGAACTCTAAAAGACAATGGTGGACTTCTACCTGAATAGTCCCTTTTGCCAGGGAATGTTACATTTTGTTCATAATTTGATAATTTCAAATTAAATATATTTTTATATTTTTGGCATCCATCACATTATCCAATCTGCTTCGGTGTCTGTTTCAGACTGTTCTTGAAGGAATGTCTTCTAATTGTTCATTCAAATCTTCCCCTGTGAGAACAAGGGGTAGACAATGCTAACAAGGTTCATGAACTCTAAAAGACAATGGTGATCTTCTACCTGAATAGTCCCTTTTGCCAGGGAATGTTACATTTTGTTCATAATTTGATAATTTCAAATTAAATATATTTTTATATTTTTGGCATCCATCACAATGGCTCCAACGATTTCACTTAAAAATCCACTGACAAAATACATAACATAGCCCATACAGTCAGTGATAGTGATCTATCACATTTATTTGTGAATTTTTCTGGGAAATGTTATATATGTGAGAGCTGAGACCTCTAAATTGCACAAATATCATTTTTTTGGGACTTGATGGTAGGTGTCGCTTTGTGTCTGTCTACATGCAGCCATGTACCTGGCATGTTCAACAACATGTTTGATGTGCGGCCTCCCTTTATATCTAAATAACATTAAGGGCAAAATATGAAGTAGACAAAATTCGAATTGCAGTAAATGCCATAGAGCAAGTAGGGTTTCCCCGGGTCTTTAGCGCTGCATCTCTTTTATCACCAGAGCTTACAATATTTTTTTGTATGAAATATTTAAAATGCCGTGGTATTAATTAAAGTATCTGTAGACAGGCTATTTAATAAAAACTAGAATGAAGTTGTTGTTTTGCCTTGGCAGTGTGCTAAATTACTTTCACATGGCCAAGATATCTGGTATTTCCAGTTAAATGTAGGATGAGTCAAGAGTTGAATTATCACTTAAATCAATGGCTCCAGTTTAATGGGTGAAGCAGGAAGAAGCTACTCTCTCCAGCGGGCCAAACGAACTTGGCTGGTGTTCCAGTTTTATTTTCAACTCTTTTTTACTTTCTCTTTTTGCTAAGCGATTTGCCAACAGGTTAAAATACTCCAAATTGCCAACAAGTTAAAATACTCCAAATTACGATTTCACCAGAAAATGGATTCCTCGTGGAGCTGCAACATTATGCTTTCCGTTCAAGGACCACTTCGGTGCTACAAAAATCTTCATCCTGAATCTATGAAATATTAAGATACAATAAATGCAGTTCTACAATGCCTGCTTGAAAGAGTATCGGTTCTCATAAGTGTGTAGTTACAGAAAAAGTTCTCGATTTTTTTTGGAATTTTCTCGAGAACAACTCGAAACGCTTTTCTTTGAACTTGCAATTAACTTCGTAAAAAGGTGCCTTTCAGTTTTATTTTGAACAGTTATTTAGGCCAATTTATTTTAGGGTTGTTCCTTAGGACTGTGTAGTTCTTAAAGTGGTTCTTAAAGTGTTGTTATAAGTTTTCTAGAGTCAGATCGATAGCGCTGCCATAGAATGTGTTCAAATCAGATAAACTTTGTCTTAAAAAACCAATAACTATTATTCAGAGTAACTGTAGTTAAAAAGGGGAGGGAGGCAAACTACATCTTTAGTAAATATTCTAAGATTGAAGCAAATTTGTCATTTACAGTTGTGAGAACTGTGTAAGAGGTCGTCAGGTCATGTGAAACGTTCACAGCGGTTCGTTTGTGTTTTAAATAGAAAAAGAAACGAATGTGCTTCAATTATTTACTACTTTTGGCCTTGTATAACTTGAAGCGGATACACATATATATAGATCGCATATCATAGGATGTATTTCAGCTCTAAGGATATTCATATAAATTTGAATAGAGATTCGGTGAATTGACTAGACAGGAAGGAAATCTAGTGATGGAAGTAGGCGGTGGAGCAAGTGGTGGCAGGTTGCGGTGATCCGGGTCAGTGTGCCTCCAGTTAGTGCTGCCACGCCCCCTGCACACACACACACACACACATACACAGAGGCATGCTACTATTAATTACTACAACACTGCCTTTCACTGAACAATCCAAGTGTAATGCCCACATACATGATTTAATGGTGTTTCCTGTATTTCGAACATAAATCGGATATTTTTTAACAGTTTCTCCAAACAGTCAATAATCAATGCACAATAATAGTTAATGTTGATATCAAGGAATGTTAAGGGGAAAGAAAGCATCTTTTACCGTTCGCATAGCAACCCATGGGTGAAGAAAGTGTAGAGCTGCCAGATCTAATATATTTAATATCACCCTGATGTATTTTGTTCTTATTGATATATGATATTAGACTCTAAATATACTTCTAAAAATGATATATTTAACCGATCATTGCGATGATAAGAATAATAATTCGTATTAGCGCGCTCATTTCGCGCCACACAATCATCAGTGAACAAGTAGCGAATGCTGATTGGTTGATAGGAGTCTCGTTTATGCTGCGCTCATAGCTTGCGCCAACGCATTCCTCCGGTTCCGCTTAAAAGTGTCAAAAATGACAAAATTAAGAAATTTAGGTTACAAATTGTAAAGGGTGCTCTACACCAACTGACAATCAGATTGACAATGACGTCTAAGATTTTATGGCCACAGCTATATGTGCATTTATTTTTGTTATAAATTAACACATTCTGCAAGATTTAAGTTGGATTTTATTTAATAGTTTTCAAAAAAATGGGGTATATTTCTTTCCTAAATGATATATTTTTGAAATCTTAATCATATATATTTAAATTTTTTACCTGGAAACATAGTTAGCAATGTGGAGTATTTTATATATTTAACAAGTTAAAAAAGTCTTTCAAATTATTTGATTGTTTTAACGTAACTAATTTGTTAATATTAGTAAAGTTTGGCTGTTGTTACCAAGTATAACGATTAATGGCATAGGCTAATGAATATGTACGATGGAATACGTGTACGAAAACTCGGAGGAAGATATTTCGCTAACAACAAAGGATGTCAGTTGAGAAATACGTACATCAAACGGAGTGCCAATTTTACTGAATGATTAATTTCAGATTTCCTGTCAAACTTTCGAAATCAAGGTTAAAAAAAAAAGTGGTTTTTAGTAAGTAATTGATTTTTGTGTGTGTTTGGGACAGCATATCTCAGAATGTTCACACACATATTTCGTCAAAATGGCTACCAGCAAAACTAAAAATACGTTTTTCATATAAATCCTTTAACCGGAAGTGCCTTTTTACAGAATGTTTTTTTTTTTTTTTTCAGCTTTTTGTGATTTTTCTCGAAAAACGGCTCCAACGATTTTCTTTAAACTTCCCCTGAATCCAAAAAAGTGGTTTTTAGAAAATGATTTACTCTGTGTGTGTGTGTGTGTGTGTGTATTTATGTGAACAGTATAGCTCAAAAACGAAAAAACGTAGAAAGTTCAAACTTCATAATCCGTTTAGGTATCACCATAGGATCTGACAGTAGGTCATCTATCAAAATTCCTCAACCGGAAGTACCACTTTACTTCCGGTAAATGGATAACCGGAAGTGCGTTTTTACTAGAAAGTATTTAACAGTTATCCGTTATTTTTGTCTAGAAGGCTGCAATGATTTTTCTTTAAACTATCAATGTGAACTACAAATATAAACGGCTACAACTTTTATTTGAAATATTTCTCCGGGTAAACTCCTTTCTATCATTTTTTTTTACTTTGTCTTACAGGAAGAGGATGTATGGTAATCGTGTCAAATTTTCGATATCGAGTCTTCACTGGGAATACTTGTTTTTGGGGTTCCCTGAATCCAAAAAAGGAGTTTTTAGAAAATGAAGTAACAGCATAATTCAAAAACGAAAAATCGTAGAAAGTTCAAACTTGTTATTCCGTTTATATATCGCCCATGGGATCCGACAATAAGTTGGTCTGTCAAAATTCCTCAATCGGAACTAACACTTTACTGATTGTATTTTTTCACTTTTTTTTGCGATTTTCTTCAATATCAACTACACATATAAAAATCTACGACTTTTATTTGAAATATTTCTCTGAGAAAATTTATTTGAGGCGGCTTTTGTGGGAAAGGGTAGGGTTATATTTACTTATAAAGTGCTATTTCAGTTTATTACACAATTCTATCATCTAAATAATATTAATTAGATTTAAATATTTTTTGTCAAAATATCGAGTTTAAAGAAACTAGCTTTACTGGAATGCGTTTTTCTGAACAGTTATTTCAGCGTTTTTCACGATAAAAACACAGACGGATTTCTTTAAATTTGTTACCCCTAAGGTAACTACAAAAACAGAGATTTAACGCATTAGTTTGAAATTTTTTCTGAGCAAGTTTATTTAAAGAAATTTTGAGTGGGGGGGGGGGGGGGAGTGTATGGTTCCTACAAAAAAGTCATTTTATTAACTTTAGTTTTCTCCAATTAATTTTATGTTTACTTAATGTAGTTTTAAGTCTATATAATTTTATTTTTATTTTATAATTTTAATCTACATTTTCACATTCTATTTCTTTTTTTAACCAATGATTCGTTATATACAATGTCTCTACAATTTCGAACTTTAATATATAACCCTTCTAGTATCTATAATTTATTTGTTTAATTGCACTAATAATTAGTTCGATTCCTTTTTACTTTCTCTTACTCCTCCTAGTAAGAGGAAGTATTGTAATCGTGTCAAATTTTCGATATCGAGTTTTCACCAGGAAATATCCGTTTTGAGGCCGGTGAGTCCAAAAAAGTGGTTTTTAGCAAATGGTCTGTGTATGTATGTGAAACAGCATAGCTCAAAAACGAAAAACCGTAGAAAGTTAAAACTTGATATTACGTTTAGGTATCACCATGGAATCTGACAGTACGTTACCTGTCAAAATTCCACAACCGGAAGTACCACTTTACTAGTTTTTTTTTTTTTTACTTTTTTGCAATTACCTCAAAAAAAGATCTAACGATTTCTTCAAACTTGGTATATCAACTACACATACAAAGAGCTACAACTTTTATTTAAAAACATTTCTCGGGGAAAAATTCATTTAAGGGCACTTCTGGGGAAGAGGTGGGGTTAGGTTTTCATCTTAACTGCTATTTCAGTTTATTAGACAATTCTATCATCTAAATAATGTTAATTAGAATTAAATATATTGTTGAAATTCCAAGTTTGAAATAAATCGTATGACCGGAAGTGCGTTTGTTTTAACACTTTACTAAATGATTTTTTTTTTTTCACTTTTTCACGATTTTCTCAAAAATGGCTCCGATGATTTTCTTGAAACTTCGTATATAAACTAAACATGCTAGGATCTACATCTTTTATTTAAAAACATTTCTCTGGGGAACTTCATTTAAGGGCACTTTCAAGGGGGTTACAGCTTCTTCTAAAGTGGTATCATACTTGATTATACAATTCTATCATCCAAACAAAAACTTAATTAGAAATAAATAGATGGCCAAAATTCCAAGTTTTAATGGAAATTAGTAAAACCGGAAATGCGCTTTTACTGAACAGTTTTTTTTTTTTTTTTTTTCAGTTTCGACGAATTTCGTTATATTTGGTACATAAACTATAACATTTGTCAACTTTATAATTTTGAGAACAGGAGAGTAAGAGAAAGTTTGTGTGAGTGTTTCAGATTTTTTGCTAAATTTTTTTGCTAATGACACAAATGATATTATCACTTTTATTTGAAACCAGTAAAACTGATTTTTAGTCTGCGTGGATCTAGAAGTATAAGTGGGGCTTCACTTTAAACTACGCCACAGAGAGCGCTGTCAAACAGCATCGCGACATTCAGGTAGTGTAGTATGCCCTAAACAACAACAAAAACCCCCCCATCACCCTACTTATACGTAATACTGAGGCTGATACGCAAATTAAGGTTCAGTAAAAATTCCAAGTTTGAAGATAGGTAGAGCAATTAGAATATAAACATTGCAGTACGAAAAAGTCGCGTGAATGTTCCCCTCCAGCTGTTCTGTTATTTGTTTACACACATTTCCGGTGAAAAAATCAATTCCAAAATTTGACACGATTGCATTACTTCCGGTTACCAACATTGAAAGAAAGTAAAAAAAATCTCGTGTGAAACACTCACACAACTTTCTCTTACAGTAGTTTAAAAGACTTTGTATTCCAGTAAAATTGTAAGTAACAAATTTTATAGTTACTTAATGATACTTTATATTTAACGATGGTAATAAGGAGAGGAACCAATTTTTCAGCCAAGCCTGTTTTATTTTTCACATTTGTAGTGATTACAGATCTTTTTTTATAAATTTTCTAACGTTTCGGCACTAAACGTGCCATCCTCAGAGGAAATTCTACAAATATAGAAACATTGTTCATACATTATTATATTAATACTATTTGTATACACATATAATTATTTTAATCACAAATTAGTATTTATTTTTGTCCAAAAATTACTAACCATTCTTTTAATCTGCTATTTTATGTGAAAATTTTTTGTATTATATTTTTTTATTGTTTTATTATTGTAGGCTTCGTTATTTTTATTTAACATTATCTGTTCACGTCTAATTTTAGTTAAAATTGTTGGTTATTTATTTTAATCAGCCAAATATTTTTCTAGTGATGGTTACGTGGTTTATGTTGCTTTCTATTTTAATCTTTTTTCTGTAAAATTTTTTATATATATATAATTTTATATCTAAATTTTTGTGTCTTTTATTTAAAACAATTGATTAATAAAGTTTTAACATTGCTACTTACAGATATAGTTCGAGTCCTGTTCTTATTTTTATTTTTTATATATATTTTTTTATACTTTTCAGGGTTCGTTATTTTTATTTATGTTAGCATTATCTGCTTTTTGTCCATTTTACATCAGAACTATTATCTATTTGTTTTAAACAGCCAAAGAATATTTATTTATATGTTAGGCTCACGTGGTTATTTCTTACTTATCTTTCAGTCTTTATTGTGTGCTTTTTGTCTGTAAAATTATTCAAATTTATATTTTAATAATATATTTGTACTATATTTTTTATTATAACATCTATTAAAAGAAGTTTGGTTTAATTTTAATATTGATACTCACGGATTTAAATCCAATCGCCTTGCTTATTTGGCTGTACGATGGCGGACTGGAATTTTATTTTACCGCTCTTTTGTTCTGACGTATTTGTCATGTGACTATTTTAACATCTGTTGTTATCAGTATTAATTTTATGTAAATTATTTTAAGTGTATATTGTATATTTTTATATATATTATTTAGGTTTTTTCTTTATTTTATTAATTGTTTTATACTTCTATATTTTTTATTTTGTTATACAGTTTTTAAAAAAGTTTATTACATATGCTTATGGAGAAGGTTTTACTACACTAGGTTATTGCTATTTTGTTTCCACTATATATTGTTTTAAATTGTTTATTATGTTTTTGTAGCTTTTTATTTGAGCACATTCACTTCTGTCATTGACTATTTGATCTAAGTTTAATTGTATATTTATTGCCTTTAAAATCCTTCTTTTTGTTGTATTTTTCTCTTTGTCTATTATTTTTACGTTGGTAAAATCGAAATTGTGAGTAGTATGTTTATAATGTTTCATTAGTGAAGTTTCAGAACCTGTTTTATAATTTAAAGATTTCTTTGTGTTGTTCTATTCTGGTTTTCAAAAAGTTTTTTGTGTGTCCTATATAATTATTTTGACATTCACAAAATATTTCATACACAAGTTCTTTTTGGTTGTATGTTTCCTCTTCGTCTTTGTGCCTAGGTATGTATTTAACTATTTTGTCATTCATAGTATTTGTTATTTTTATTTCATAGATGTTATATTTTCTGAAAATGTTTTTTATTTTTATTGTAAGTTTGTCAATTTGCGTTAATGAATAATATTTATAAATTTCCTGTGTTGTATTTAGAGTATTTTTGTTATTAATTGTATTATTTACAGTTTCCAGTTTTGGATGGTTTTGTTTCATTATTATGGAACTCCAGTATGTATCACATAATTTTACAGGGTAGGCATTTTCTATTAATGTTTTAAAAATTGATTTTTTTGTTTCCTTATAGTACATAAGATCTGTTAATTTTATAGCTCTGTATATGAGATTTTTCGCCGAGTTATTTATGATATGTTTAGGATGGTTGGAATAATAGTAAGTGTTCAGGTAAGTGTTTGCTGTTATATTTTTCTTGTAATATTTGGTGTTAAAAGAATTTTGGTTTCGAACTATTGTCATATCTAGGTAATTTAGCATTTTGTTTTTCTCTTTTTCCATTGTAAGTTTTATTCTAGGGTGTATATTTTTTTTTTTTTTTTTTTTATTAATTTAAGGCGTCTCAACATCTGTGGTCATTTGCGCCCGGAGCCTTCTCGGTGCACTGCCGGCCTCCGGACAGTGTTCTCCCGTTACAGACAACACTGTCCATCACCGGACAGTGAGCTGTAGGGGCTCCTAGGAAGAGAAAATCTAAGGGTAGCACGGCTGGATTCGAACCCGTGATCTCCGCGTTGCTAGTCCAGCGCGCTACCACTGAGCTAATCCCTTGTATATTGTGTATATTGTTTATTAAAATAAATAACCAACAATTTTAACTAAAATTAGACGTGAACAGATAATGTTAAATAAAAATAACGAAGCCTACAATAATAAAACAATAAAAAAATATAATAAAAAAAATTTTCACATAAAATAGCAGATTAAAAAAATGGTTAGTAATTTTTGGACAAAAATAAATACTAATTTGTGATTAAAATAAGTATATGTGTATACAAATTGTATTAATATAATAATGTATGAACAATGTTTCTATATTTGTAGAATTTCCTCTGAGGAAACGTTAGAAAATTTATAAAAAAAGATCTGTAATCACTACAAATATGAAAAATAAAACAGGCTTGGCTGAAAAATTGGTTCCTCTCCTTATTACCATCTTATAATAGAAAACACTTCGGCCTTAAAATCAAAAAATTGTTTATATTTAACTAGCTAACCCGGCCACGCTTCGCTGTGGCTGTCTGATTTTTAGGAAAGTAAACAGAAGTATTATAGTTAACATAGATTCAGCACGAAAACATATCATTCAATTTAATACCCTACTTTGCGTTGCTGTGAACTGAAAGGAAAGAAACAAAAAACGCTTTTAACTGAAAGTGTTTTTTTTTTATTGTAAAGCTAGTGAATGGACTACATTTTTTGTTTGTCCATTTTCTGCATAAACATAAAGATCAGATGGTTTACCGACTCTGGAGCATGCGACATATAATGAGAGAAGCATTCGTTTTCTAAATACAAACCGCACACTTGCGCTTTATTGATAGTCATAGCGAACGCAAAGGTTATTGGAAATTGAAGTCGTTTGAACTCGAACGGGCATATCTATCGGAATGAGTGGTATTCTTGGAAGTAGTACGTCTTAAACTTTATGAGGTCCAATGAGAATTGTTGCTTCAATTAGATTATTCATCAATTTTTTAACTACTAATCGTGTACCCATTGCATAACTTTGGCTGATTGATGTTTTGGAGTAATATAATTGGCACTCCAATTTTCAAATTTATAATGTGAGGCGGTAATCCGGGAACATCGTGTGAATTAAGAAATTCCGTTGGAAAATTCACTATTTCACTTTACTTCATCACGAAGTCACTGGATTTGTATATCACTGTTTCACCTACGATTCTGTTTAGAATAATGTTCATATCGAGAATGTCGACATTTTTAGCCGCTAGAATGGCTCTTCCGCTTAACCACGTGTAATTTTGATAATTTGTTTCGATCCTTTATATTAGCTTGTTTACTAATTCTTCTTTTGAATAAACAATGTTCCAGAAATTAGATGAGAAGGTGATTTTTTTTCCCGTTTCTGGATTTGTAGGAGCAGCGCCGTTACCGAGTTCGAGTAATTGTCTTGAAAATATGGCAGCTGTTGGATCGTTTTGAAGTTGAACTCTCATATTCGTTGTTAAATGATTTTTTTTTACTGTGCTCCAAAGAGTTGAATATTTCAAGCAGGCATGCCATTCATCAGCAGGTGTTGAGCGAGGTATCACTGGAAGCGTGTGCCTAAAGTCATCGGATAGTAACACCAATGCTTCACAAAATGGAATCTGATTATTTCGCAAGTTCATGTATGGTCTAATGCTTTCAATGACTTTTTCTGAGCCATTGTACACTCATCCCATACAATGATTTTGCACGCCCGAAAGAACTTTTCCCATTCCTGATGTTTTAGAAATGTAACATGTTGGGTTTACTGTTAAGTGCATGATTAGTGACAGTTTAAGAACTGAATGCGCTGTTCTACCTCCTTCCGTCAACTTAGCAGCAATACCTGAAGAAGCAAGTGCTAATGCAATATGGCCGTTTGAACAGATTTTAGCTCGGAATTTCCCGTTTCCGCGGAAACTTCGGCGTAAAAAGTATATATCAACACTCTCATATAGAAATGCAACGTTGTGTAAAAATTTCAAATCAATCCATCGACTACTTTTCGAGTTTTGCGGTCACAAACATATCTATCTATCTATCTTCATGGCTCTACAACCCTTGGTGGGTCCTGGCCTCCTCAATGAGCCTAATCCAGGTGTTTTTTTGCTAGTTGCAGCTGCTCTCCAGTTGCGAGTACCCAAGATGCTCCTCGCATCGTTGGTCACACCGTCAAGCCACCTAAGTTTGGGTCTGCCAACCTTTCTTTTCGTACCTATTCCCCCATCCAAAATCCTCCTTGGTATCTCATTTTCCTCCATCCTCGCCACATGGCCAGCCCAGCTCAGCCTGGATAGTCGAATAGTGTGTACGACGTCCGCTTCCCCATACAATTCACATAACTCCTTGTTTTTTCGCCTTCTCCATGTATCCCCTTCCCTCACTGCGCCAAAAATGCGCCTGAGTATTTTTCTTTCAAATACAAGGAGTTTCTTTTCATCGTTTTTGGAAATAATCCAAGCTTGGGAAGCGTACATCACTACTGGGCGGATGAGGGTTTTATACAGCCTGATTTTCGTTCTCCTGGAGATCAGGCTGCTCTTCATGTATTTTACCAGGCCAAAATAACATCTGTTCGCAGCCATAATTCTTCTGCTGATCTCCGTCGAAACATTATTAGTGGAGGTGACCTGGGAACCAAGGTAGGTAAATTCTTGTACCCTTTGAAAAGTAAAAGGACCAATCTGAATACTGTTTCCTGGGGGACCATTGCCACTTCCAACATACATATATTTTGTCTTATCCTGATTTAGGACAAGACCCATGGAAGATGCTGCTTTTTTGAATGCAAGGAAGGCATTCTGTAACATAGGGACTGTACGCGCAATAATATCTACGTCGTCCGCGTAGGCCAGTATTTGGACGGATTTATTATATATGGTCCCTGAGGTCTGAATACCGGAATCCCTGATTACTTTCTCTAGGGCCAGGTTGAATAAGAGACAGGCGAGAGCGTCACCTTGCCTTAGCCCTTTACTTGTCTTAAATTCAGGGGATATTTCAGACTGAATACGGACCACTCCTGAGGCTTCCGCCATCGTCATTTTTACCAACCTAATGAGTTTAGGTGGTATACTCATTTCCTCCATGGCCTGGTACAGTCTTGGGCGAAGGACGCTGTCATAAGCACATTTAAAATCAAGGAAAAGGTGGTGAGTGGGCACTTTATATTCCATGCCTTTTTCCAGGATTATGCGGAGGGAGAATATCTGGTCTATTGTGGACTTGTTTTTCCTAAAGCCCGCCTGATATTTTCCTATTTCTCGGTTGGCATAGGGTGTAAGTTTATTGAAGAGGATATTGGAGAGGATTTTGTAGGCACATGATAACAGGGTAATACCCCTATAGTTTTCACATTGCAGCTGGTCTCCTTTTTTAATGGATTGGGCAGATGATAGCTCTCCTCCATTGGCTCGGCATCGATTCATGCTCCCAAATGGACATAATTAGATTGTGCATTGTCTTATAAAATTCATCCCCTGCATATTTGTACAACTCTGCTGGCAAGCTGTCGACTCCAGGGGCTTTATTATTCTTCATTCTGGAGATTGCATCCACCAAGTCATCAAAATCTGGGGGTTCAACATCGTCTTCTTCTTGCTCTCTGCTGCAGTTAGTTAAAATGCCCTCATCCTCTTCATGCGGCTCGCTTTCAATAGGCGGTCAAAGTGGCGTGCCCATCTATGCATTATTTCATCTTTCTTGGATAGCAATGCTCCATTCTCTTCATTAACCGCAGTTACCCTTGGTTTAAAGGGGGCCCTTCCTTTATTTACTTTCTGGTAGAACAGCCTGCTCTCATTTATATTTCTGTGCGTCTCTATTTCCTCTAACTCTTTGTTTTCCCACAACTTCTTTTTCTTCTTGTGTATCCTTTTTTCTATCCTCCTTTTTTCCTTATATTCTTCCGTTGCTCTCCTGGTGGTTCTTTTATTAATCATGTTCTTGTAGGCTACATTTTTGGCATCTGTTGCTGCTTTGCACTCCTCGTCAAACCACGGTGACCTTCCATAACGCGCCTGTGGTCCCAGGACTTCCCTTGCAGTCTCGGCTATGGCCCGCTGACAGCCCTCCCAGGTCTTCTCAATGGGGTCCTCAATTCCAGCCAGGGCTTCAGTTAGGTGCCGGCTTAGTCGCTGTTGGTAGACCGGTAACACCTCATTATCTTTCAGTTTATTGATATTAAATCTCATTACTCTGTCTGGTCTTACGTTTCTTGTCCGAGATATCCTAGCTCTTATTTTGGCTATGGCTAGGTAGTGGTCTGAGTCTACGTTAGCCCCCCTATATGATCTCTTAAATGATTTTTTTTTACTGTGCTCCAAAGAGTTGAATATTTCAAGCAGGCATGCCATTCATCAGCAGGTGTTGAGCGAGGTATCACTGGAAGCGTGTGCCTAAAGTCATCGGATAGTAACACCAATGCTTCACAAAATGGAATCTGATTATTTCGCAAGTTCATGTATGGTCTAATGCTTTCAATGACTTTTTCTGAGCCATTGTACACTCATCCCATACAATGATTTTGCACGCCCGAAAGAACTTTTCCCATTCCTGATGTTTTAGAAATGTAACATGTTGGGTTTTCTGTGAAGTGCATGATTAGTGACAGTTTAAGAACTGAATGCGCTGTTCTACCTCCTTCCTTCAACTTAGCAGCAATACCTGAAGAAGCAAGTGCTAATGCAATATGGCCATTTGAACAGATTTTAGCTCGGAATTTCCCGTTTCCGCGGAAACTTCGGCGTAAAAAGTATATATAAACACTCTCATATAGAAATGCAACGTTGTGTAAAAATTTCAAATCAATCCATCGACTACTTTTCGAGTTTTGCGGTCACAAACATACGGATGCCGAATTTTTATATATATAGATGAAATTCATCGGGTGTTTTTATGGAGAAAATCGCAAAAACTGAAAAAACTGTTCAGTAAAAACGCATTTCCGGTTTAGTAAATTTTTCTTGAAACATGAAATTTTAGCAATCTATTTATTTCCAATTAATTTTCTCTAAATGGTAGAAAATTGTCAACTGAGCGCTTTAGAAGAAAACATAACCCTACCTCTCTCCTATAAAACTCTCCTAAATGAGCTTACCCAAAGAAATGTTTATTCAATGTAGCTCTTTCTAATGTGTAGTTCACATACATAGTTTTAAGAAAACCGTTGGAGCCGTTTTAGAGATAATAGCAGAAAATTAAAGAAATTATTTTCAGTAGAAACGCACTTTACGTCGTTCGATTTTTTTTCAAACTCGGAATTTCAATAACACATTTAATGATATGAAGAAATTTGGTGAAAATCGGTCAAGAAAGAAAAACATTCAATTATGCCAACGTTTCGACAGAGTTTCCTATCTTTATCAAGCCTTTAATCTAAAAAAAAAAAAATCTGGTGTGAAACACTCACACAACTACTTTCTCTTGCTCCTGTTCTCAAAATTATAAAATTGACAAATGTTATAGTTTGTGTACTAAATATAAAGAAATTCGTCGAAAGCTGAAAAAGCTGTTCAGTAAAAGCGCACTTCCGGTTTACTAATTTTCTTGAAACTTGGAATATTGCCCAATCTATTGATTTCTAATTATTTTTGTTTGGATGATAGAATTGTATAATCAACTATGATATCACATTAGAGGATGCTGTAAGCCCACCCCTCACCTAAAAGTGCCCTTAAATGAATTTTCCCAGAGAAATGTTTTAAATAAAAGATGTAGATCATTGCATTTTTAGTTTATATACAAAGTTTTAAGAAAATCGTAGTAGACATTTTTGAGAAAATCACGTAAAGAAATCATTTAGTAAAGTGGTAAAGTAAACACACTTCCGGTTATCCGATTTCTTTCAAACACGCGAATTTCAAAAACATATTTAATTCTAATTAACATTATTTAGATGACAGAATTGTCTAATAAACTGAAATAGCAGTTAAGATGAAAACTTAACCCCACCTCTCACCCAGATGTGCTCTTAAATGAATTTTTCCGGAGAAATGTTTGAAATAAAAGTTGTAGCTCTTTGTATGTGTAGTTGTTATACCAAGTTTTAAGAAAATCGTTGGAGCCATTTTTGAGAAAATCGCAAAAACGCATAAAAAAACAACTAGTAAAGTGGTACTTCCGGTTGAGGAATTTTGACAGATAACGTACTGTCAGATCCCATCGTGTTATCTAAACGGAATATCGAGTTTCAACTATCTACGGCTTTTTGTTTTTGAGCTATGCTGTTCAAATACACACACACACACACACACACACACACAGAACATTTGCTAAAAACCACTTTTTTGGACTCAGGGGATCTCAAAACGGATATTTCCGGTGAAAACTCGATATCGAAAATTTGACATGATTACAATACTTCCTCTTACTAGGAGTAAGAGAATGTAAAAAGACAAGAAACTAGTAACTTGTAATTTTCTTTTTTTATGTTTCTGCGATGTAACAAATGTATATGTTTCAAGAAGGCTTTCTCCACATCTTCACGGCTATCTATATGTAAGTTGAATATTATTTTTATTTAATTATTTTGTTTTTGTTATTATTATTCTGCATTTTACAATATTATTAATGCATTGTGGTTGCTCATTGCATTGTTTTTTTTTTTTAGATTAAAGACTTGATAAAGACAGGAGATCTCTGTCAAAACGTTAAATAAAATCGTTAAAGCAATTTTTAAGCAAATTGCAATGAAAAAATTATTCACTTAAATGGTACTTCCGTTTGAAGAATTTTGACACATAACTTATTGACGGATCCGATGTTGATACGTAAACAGAATATCAAGTTTGAATATTCTGCGATTTTTCATTTTTGAGCTATGCTGTTCACATACACACGCACACACAGACCATTTTCTAAAAACCATTTTTTGGATTTAGAGGACCTCCGAATTTCCGGTGAAAACTTGATATCGAAAATTTGACACAATTGCAATACTTTCTCTTATTCCTAGTAAGAGAAAGTAAAAAGTAAGAATTTGTTGACGGATTTTGAACGAAATCTCGTGTCGGATGGAAATAATCCAAACGCATTATCAAGTTTGAGTGTCTAGCGTTATTTTTAGCGTGATATTTGGATCATACACACACAAAAACATCAGTGCTAAAACCTTTCTTTTTCTTTCGGTGACGTAGGCTAAGAGAGCATTGTAACCATGGCAATGTTTGTTGGCATCAGGTGGCCCTCCAAACAGTGATGTTGTTAAGAACTTGGCCTTGACCGTACATCATGACAGTCTGTCCATCTTACCCTATATATATATACCTGTATACTATTGGTGTGTATGTCGGTGTGTGGTAAGTGGAGCGCTCCTCTACTCTCACTCACATCCTACTGATAACTATTTCCTACCGGCCACTTTCTAAATCACAAAATAGCAGCAAGATATATTATATCCGTAGAACTTTTTCCCTTCACTTTGAAGACACTCATTGCGCCGTACAGTTGAATATACTGATCCTTGCTAATTAAACTATTTTCCGCACTCTAATCAAACATATTTTTCATTGCTTATTTGTACAAGAAATATTTACATACCAACTGCTTGCTAATTTCTCTTACGACCGTAACATCGTCATTTTTCGAAATTGAGATTCATCAAAAATTTATGTTTTGAAAAATCCTAGAAACAAGAGAATTTTAAAAAGGAAATCTTGTATGAAGTTGTTACTAGATATTCTGTTTTTGGTAAAATCGATTATCCGGCCAGAAATATTTGGTTAAATCCATTAAATAGAACAACAATTTTGCCGAATGATTTTATTTTCTTTCGATTTTCATCGGAGCAGCTCCAATGATTTTCTTTAAACTCCGCTACACATCATGGTTTCAATCATATCTTTGTAGTCGAAGGCAGTTAGCGATTGGTAGCAATGAGGAAAAATCTTGGGAGTCAATTAATTCTGGAATGGAGTACCACAGGGTTCTGTTTTAGGGCCTCTTTTATTCTGTTTATATATTAATGATCTGCCTAGAGTAATAAAATACTGTAAACATATGCTTTATGCGGATGATTTACAAATATATTTCCAATGTCTACCCTCTGAATTGGAGTCTGGTATTGACAGAGTAAAGTCTGACGTAAATTCTATCCTTAATTGGACAAAGTCGAATTTTATTTCATTTAATATTTCTAAAACCAAAGCAATGAGTATTGGAAGTAATAGATATATAGGTTTAATTAATTTATACTTAATCCCCAAAATTATTGTGAACAATGTAAATATACCATATGTTGTGACTGCAAAATGTTTGTGATTGACAATTTCTAACACTTTGCCATGGAACGGTCATGTTAGCAATATTTGCAAAAGTGTTCATAAATCCTTGTACCAGTTGAAACTCCATAAAAACATGCTCTCCGTAAACAGCTCATCAGTACATTAATATTTCCGTATTTTGATTATTGTTGTATAGTTTATAATGATCTAACCTCCGAACTGAATTTAAAATTACAAAAAACACTTAACTCCTGCATCCGATTTATATTAAATGTTAGAAAAGACGACCACATAACTCCAGATTTTCACAGTTTAAACTGGCTTAATGTTTAGTACAGGAGAAGGTACTTTATTGGTAGTTTTATGTACCTGATGCTTAAATTATAAACATCAAAATATCTCGCGGAGAAGTTTTCGGTAAAAGCTGCACTGGACTTACGAATTACAAGGACTGTTGGACTCTAGACTTTACATACAAACCTTACAGGAGTGCTACATATCACAATTAATTTAACGTTACTGTTAGTAAACTATGGAACGACTTACCTACAGACATGACAAGCAAGAAAATATTTTTTAGTTTTAAATTTTATTTTTATAATTATTTATTTGTAAAGTTCAGGGGAAATTAAGTTATTATTTCTATTGTTTTTATTATTAGTATTAATTTTAGTTTTAAATCTGTATATAGTTATTGTAAATAGTTTTATTGTTATATTAATGTTAACATCTAGAGGAAATGTATTTTATATTTATTTATTTTAATTAGATTAGAGAGTAATTATTGCATTTACTACGAGATGTGAATTTCTTTTTTGCTCTTAAGGGACATAGGTCCCAGGGCATAGTAAACTTTTCTTTCCTTCTTTCTTTCTACACCCACTAGTCTATTATATTTATTAGAAATATCTTCCTAAGGAAATTTATTTTTGGCCTTTGAAGAGGAGCTGTAATTTTGAGCTTTAATCCAAAGTACCCACTCAAAGAAAGCTAGATTATGCTGTTTCATGAAAAGCATTGACAGAATTCCATGACTGAGTGTAATGGTACCGCAAAGACAATGCAACCACAGCAGAGAGAAGAGAGGCCCTCTCTGGTTAACAGAGACTACTCTCAGACTTAGGCAGGCTAGAGTGGGACAACCTGTGTATATAAGCCAGTGGGAATCTATCTAAAGTATATCTATCAGATACAACCATACAACTGTATATCGCATCGTGTCATATCTTTACTCACACCATTCATTCTATCATTTTCATTATAAAGTCCAGTGCAGTTAGTGTAAACTTAGCTACATTAAATTAGTGTCTTCATATCTCGTTCATTTATTCAAACCAAATTTTTCTCCTCAACAACCCCATTATATTTCAGGAACATCATTTTTTAACCAGAAGTGCCACATTACAAATAGATACCAGAGGTTTTTGGGGTTTTCTTGAAAACGATTCGAAGGATTTTCTTTAAACTTGAGATATACTAACAATAACAAATCTATAAAGAATAATTCACCAAGTTGGTGTAGAGAGTTCACTTCAAAGTAATGTTTCTGTTACACTCACACTTGTTGGTTTGTTGGTTGTATATATGTCTATGTATGCATGTCTATCTATACATGACATGTATACAACCAACAAACCAACAAGTGTGAGTGTAACAGAAACATTACGTGTCTGTTGAAGTGAACTCTCTGCACGAACTTGGTGAATTTGCTCTGACGATGAATGAAAATCCGAAATCGATCAGGAACCAAATGAATATATATGCTACGACGGATAAGATACCAGATATATAAATATACATATATGTAAATGTGTGCGCGCATGTGTGTGTATGTTTGTGTGGTGTTTAGTATAACTAAATGTTGAATAAAAATTCCCAGTTTGTTATCAGGACTCTGATAATTGCCATAAGAGATTAAGAATTTATGAGCCTGCCTAAGTCAGAAAATAGTCTCTGTTAACCAGAGCGGGCCTCTCTTCTCTCTGCTGTGGTTGCATTGTCTTTGCGGTACCATTACACTCAATCATGGAATTCTGTCAATGCTTTTCATGAAACAGCATAATCTAGCTTTTTTTGAGTGGGTACTTTGGATTAAAGCTCAACTGTGATATTTGTAGATATTCTCAAGTGCTAAATAGTCTAGAAATATAGACAACAATATAGATTGGCACATAGTCGCATTTAGAGGAGATGACCGTTAGGGCTAGTCATGTTTCTTACACTTTTCTCTTAGTGCAACGAGGGCAAAGTCTTGTAATCGAGTTACATATCTTGTTACATATTACAAGTCTTGTGTTCGTGTCTTGTGGTCTGGTGGACTGAGATTGTGGGCTCCCTTGCTCGCGTCAGTCAGTATAATTATGGCTTCTCTTATGGCCATTCAACTTTCCGGGTCTCAAGAAAATTTGTCACTTAAAATAAATAATAATAATTGTGGGAGGGGGTGTGTATGTGATTGTATTGTTTACTTCATTTGTAATGTAGAGAGTGGACCATCCCAGCAATCATTTGAATTGTACATAATAAAGATCATAAGGAGACACTGGAAGGGGGCAGGTAAAACAATTATAATTAATCTTTATTGCAGGGTGAGTATAGTCATTAGGGCGCTTCATCTGTAAGGGTCTCTAAGCGGTACGTAACACTAACTTAAACGGTGTTTGTATCTGCTCGGATAGCCAAGCTGCGCTGAAGGCGTTGAGTTCATATGTCTTCACTCCCAGGTTGGTGTTAGAATATTCTAAAGACTGAAAGGGCTTTCTTCTCTGAAGGATGTGCTTCTAGTCTGGGTTCCGGATCTCATGGGAATTTTTGGGAATGAGGAGGTGGATAGGTTTGCCAAATTAGGCGCCTCTCTTCCTTTCATTGGCTCCGAGCCTGCTGTTAGCATGTCTTATAGCACATGTCTGTCAGGCTTCCAGACATGGACAGCTTCACAGCATTCATCCTTATGGATGAGCTCAGTTGGTTTTCGGCAGTCCAAAATGCTCATCGGGGGTCCGGACAAGGCCATGAGTGAGACGTTGCTGTGTTTTTCACGGAGCGCTCTCAGGCATCTGGTTGGATCTCTTACTGGACACTGTGGTTTAAGGAGACATCTCTACATAACGGGGCTCATGCCGGATCCATTTTGTAGAGTCTATGAGACAGAGGAGGAAACACCCATCCATCTTATGACTGATTGCTTGGGTTGTGAGGAAATTAGGTTCAGGACCTTTGATCTGAATAGAATGTCTGTGGAAGAGCTTAGGCTATTTCCGCTTAAGGTTATTGTCCGATTTATTCGGTCTGCGGTGAATCTTAGATGGAAGGGTCTCTCGGAAATGTTTGGTGCCAAGATCTGCAAAGACGGCCAAAAGGGCACCTTCCCTTTTACCGCCGTTTAGTTCTGGGCTTCGCTACCTACGTTTTTGTTACTAGCTGTAGTTTCCCACTTTATGCTGGAGCAACAACCAATTATTCATTGCTGTATTTCCTTTCACTTACAAGTTTTTTGGGAGGCATCTATTTGGTAAAAAACGATCGTTTCTCAATATTGAAAACCAAACGAACTTTTTCTCATAGCAGGGTAATGGGAAGTTTTGAGAGTTAATTGGGGAGGGGGGAGATTTTTGGGTTTCTGGGAATGTTAAGAACCTAAAAAACGTATTCTACGCATATTGCAACTGTCATATGATGGATACCGTTTGAATTTGATTTTATTAAAGTAAATTAATTGTTGCACAAAAAGAAATCCAAAAAAAAATTTATTAATGATTAAAAGGATTAATAATAATAATAATAATTAAAAAAAAATAATGAGTTCATATTAAATAAACAAATTAATTGATTCCCAAAAATCTCTAAAAATAGACTGGCCTAAATTTAGTTAGATCAAATTAAATATGTTAAGACAGATTGATGTTAGTGAATATATGGCAGGAATGCTAGATTATATATATATATATATATATCAGGTGGCCTAGCCTACCGTCAAATGTCAGCCAATTAACAACTAAAAAAAAAACTATCACTAAAACTAAAGTTCATATTAGAAACTAGTTCCTAGCTAACAGTGCCCTGGGGACCTACATCATCAAATTTCTAAAGGCAGATCCCGTTATTTGAACAATTTCATTGTAATAGATAAGAGTTGCCTAGAGCGGTATATATATATATACATATATACATCTAAATCAATACTAAAAGAATGCTACATTTAGCGTAATAATTCTACAATAAAATTCTTGATTTGTAATTTACTGTTTCACTGCTAGCATTGTAAGCTAGGTATTGGTCTATATGTATATACAATTAATGACAGTCATATTCATACAGTAGTCATAATGTACATATGTGCATAATGTATACGTAAATGTATTTTTTGTTTTTACCAACTTTATATGAATTATATTTGGCACAATTAGCTGCTTGCTACAAAACAGTAATATTTGCTTTATATAAAGGAATTTATTAAAATAATATAAATATCAAAAACAAAGTAGCAAACTGATGCGACCTTCGTATTCATACACACACTACATATACTCATTCATGCTCTAATAATAAATTGTTTACTATTTCATCTCTAAAGATATTCCTTGGTCACATTACATTCAGTTTAATGTTTTCTATCATTTTTGGTGGGTCTAATTTAAATTTAAAAGTGAAAATTGGAAGATGTAAAGACACTAGTAGTGAAATTCGTAAAATCATAATTGATAATTGGAAAAGAGGAAAATGTTTGCGTGAAATTGGAAAATTAATAAATAGAAGCCATGCTACAGTGCAGAGTATCATTAACCGGTACAGAAATGAAAATAGAATTGAAAATAAGGCAAGAAATTTAAATATAAGGTTGTTCAATGATTATGATGAACGATTCCTAGTAAGAAAATCCTAAAATAAGTGCCCCAAACTTAGCTGAGGAGATGAGTTTTAGGTTGGGAAGGAATATTAATCCTGTGACTGTTCGTAGAGCCCTCGAAAGAAATTCTATTTTTTCCAGGACAGCAAGGAAGAAACCGTTTGTAAAGAAAAAAATTTAAAAAAAAACACTGGATCCAAAATACAAATCAATTTAAGGAGAAAGTAATTGAAGAATGGTAATTGAAAAACTTTTGTAAAATGTTAAATTTTAGTTTCGTCTGTAAATAAAACGTTTTTCCAGAAATCAAACTGATGATTTCTGTAAGTATAAGCGAATTGAATCCGTATTTTTTTTTATTTACAAACGGTTTCTTCCTTGCTGTTTTCAATCATCACCTCTCAGTAAGCTTTGCTCTGCATTCTTGGACGGTATAGACGTCACCATAAAGCGTTACGTGAAGGCCATGCTTAGTTTGCCCGTTGACACTAATAGCGGTATGCTATACACCCCTCGACGTTATCGCGGACTTGGCCTGCTCAGGTGTAAGTGGGAGACGCCTCTACAGCACTGGTTAATAGCCGAAATTTTCAAGAGTGCAGATCTTCTTTTGCAACGTATATTTGACTATTAGGGTGAATCAAGTCTGTGCGCGGCTAGGCTTGAGTTAGATGTAATTAAGTTCTCAGGAACTAGTGTCCATCAAGACAATTCGCCAAGGTTTGAGAGAGAGCTCTTTCGAATCGTGGGCTGCGTGTAAGTGGCAAGGTGTGGGGGTATGCCACTTTAGGGATAACCCTAAAAGTAATAAATTCGTCTGCTAACTCCCTTAAATTAAGTAACAATGATGCTCCTCTTCGTGGAGTTCCGGTAGTAGCCGCACAGACATCTGGACCCCTCTGCTGCCGATGTGGCAGGGAGCATGAAACACAAGCCCACGTGCTAGGTAATTGTCCACACAATATGCTCCTTGTCACTCGCCGGCATCACCGTGTCAAGCACACCATCATGGAGCTACTCGAAGGTACAAAGGATTTTGTGTGCTAAGGGGAGGAGCTTGCTGTCGATGACGAAAGGTCGACCCGATATGCAGATACCCTAGCCTTCAAAAAGCAAGTTTGCATATATCCTGGACCCAACAATTAGATATGAGTCTAACGATCTTGATCAGGTGGAGAACATGTAGAATCTATGAGAAGGGCATCGCCTACTACCAGCAGAAGTATAGAGAGCAGTTCGGTGATAGAGAGTTCCAGGTCTGGAGACTCTGGTTTGGTTCGAGAGGAACCATACCGAAGAGATCGGCAAAGTTTTTTGACACGGTCGGTATTGACCAGAGCAAACTGACGTCGCTCAGTGAGCTCATTCTTATAGACTCACTAGTGATTATAAAGAACCATATTTATTAATAGTGACAAATGATCTTTTATTAGGCTTAAGTTGAGTTAAATGTTTAGTTCTTTTTTATTCGCTCAAAATGTGTATATGTGTGTGTGTTTTTTTATTTTACTTTATTTTTATATGAACTATCTCTACTTTAAAGATAAAGTTAACTTTACCTTGCACTCCCTTACGATACAGTTAATACCTATATAACATAAACGTGCATTATGCACGCTGCTAGAATTCCAAATATAGAGAAAACAGATGGTGCGACTCTATTTCTAGAAGAGATTCCTAAATTTTTATTCCAGCTTCAAATATTTTATTTAAAGCCGGAATACTAAATTACATAACCATTGATTTTTAGGAGTTACTGCAATATTTATGAACAAGACTTAATTTAATACTGAGTCTGAAGTTTAGTTTGGGCTGTCAGAGAATGCTAGCATACAGTACAGTCACATTCAGTTTTAGTCCTTATCACAGAGCCAAGAATTACCATCCATCACTTCAATTTTTATTATCAATTGTTAATTCTAGTTTAGACGAGATTTATCTAAAAAATATTTACCTTGTGCATCATGTGGAGATGTAATGATCTCGTGGGTTGCTTCTAGGAGAAATGATAGAGGTACACTGAGCAAGTTTGAATCCACCATTCTGGGTAATATTTCACTGTCTTGACTAGCTTCATGGCGGCTGTGTTGCGATAGCCTTGTATAATTATCATTTCTGTTTGATTCTAGTATGGTAGTAGATGGTGTAGTGGGTTGTAGGACGGAAGAGTTGTCATGATTGTGGCAGTGTACGACCTCTGAGCAGGCCAGCAACACCACGAGTGCCCGTAGCATCATCCCGTGTGCATCACGCTGTCCTTCCTAAAACACATCAACACATCTCATTTTCACACTTTTATATTCCTACCCACCATCTGTTATTCCAAAACAGACTGATACATATCTTTCAGTCTAGTATTTTATCCGTCATAGCATGCATATTTATTTCTTCCTGATCGGTTTCGGATTTTCATCCATTAACAGAGTAAATTCACGAAGTTCATGTAGAGAGTTCACTTCAACGTAATGTTTCTGTTGCACTCACATTTGTTGGTTTTACATAAGTATGCGGGGAGTTTATAAGGTTATGTTACTATGTGTGTGTGATTAATGACCAAATTGAATTATTATAAATTATGATTAGACATTAGAAAATAGTGTATAATAGATTTGTATTCTGTTTTGCGGAATACTCCATAACTGAATTTTTAATAGTGTTGTTAAATATGCTCAGTGTTTTATCAAGTTATTTTTATTGGGGGGGGGGGCGATGTTATTTTCAGGATATACTGTATTAATAAGAATAGATAAAGTTTGAAGAAAGGCGATGTAAAGTTTATGGACAGCAAAAAGCTTGTACAAGTAATAAATAGATGTGAAATACAAGCAGGGTTAATACAAGAAATATGTGTGAGTAAGTTGATATTTAAGAAGGTAGGCAGCAAACTCTTACTGCAATTTAAACATAAATTAATATCATTTAAAAATAAGCATGATAAATAAAAACGAATACATTTGATTTCCTCTAATGTTTATTTTAATGTCTTCTCCAATTTGCCGTTTGCTGCCAACCTTCTTACATATCAATTTACTTACATATTTTCTTGTATTAACCCTGCTTGTATTTCACATTTATTTATTACTTTGTACAAGCTTTTGACTGTCCATAAACTTTACATCGCCTTTCTTCAAACTTTATCTATTCTTATTAATACAGTATACTCCTGAAATAACTTATCGCCCCCCTAATAAAAATAACTTGATAAAACACTGAGCATATTTAACAACACTATTAAAATTCAGTTATTGAGTGTTCTGCAAAACAGAATACAAATCTATTATACACTATTTTCTAATGTCTAATCATAATTTATAATAATTCAATTTGGTCATTAATCACACAAGTATTAAGCATAGTAACATAACCTTATAACCTCCCCGCATACTTATATAAAACCAACAAGTGTGAATGCAACAGAAACATTACATTGAAGTGAACTCTCTACACGAACTTAGTGAATTTATTCTGACGATGGATGAAAATCCGAAACCGGTCACGAAGGAAATAAATATGCATGCTTACGACGGATAAAATTCCAGATGTTATCCAGCATTGCGGATCCATTCACATATTCATATCTTTCAATCATTATTAATATCGATGTTAATGATATGTAATAATGGAGCTACTAATCCTTATCAATGTTGTCTTTAGTTACACACAAAACTAAACGTTTTCAATAGTTCCATGTATTCATGCAAGCTATTGTCTACAGCAAACTGTATTGATTATTTCTATGTTCCGTCTTTTTAACAATTTTCAGGTCCATTGCTGACCGAATGTAGTTATATATTCAGCTAGCTATCAGTCCATAAACCAACCTGTGTTAAGTACGCTCTTTACCATCTACATATAGTTAAGGGAACAACGTGTTTATTAAAATTTCCAAGTTAAACAAAGTAATAATTTTAGAGGAAATAGTGAAATGTAAAAAAAAGGTTTTTGACTGTTCTACAAATAATTTTTAACAAGATTTAATGAACTTGTTTATTTGAGCCAGATTATTATTTTTCTCTCCCTAATTGCCCCGAAAAAATGATGTATTACATTTGTCCAACAAACATTCAAATTGGTGATTGCCCAGAGCATGCGCAATGATAGAATGTGCTTCAATAATAACCAAACTAATTCCAACTAAAATTCAGATGAACTGAAGAATTCATCCATTTGTATATATTATTTCAAAAATTGCCGTGGGTCAGAAAAGTGTTAATAAAAAAACACTTATTAACACAGATAAACCATTTCCAAAACGTTTAGGTAAAATTGAGGTGATTGTTCTTTCTGTATAACTCGACAAGTTTCGAAATAATATACATACAAATCAGATGTACTCAATAAACTTCGAGCTAGTTTGAAACTAGTTTGTAATCCAAGAGTAGGGCATTTACTAACGTTCAGGCATGCATAGTGAGCGCCTTCACATAATTAAAAACGAGTAGATTATAAACAAATTTAATTTTTAAGAAGGTAACTCGTTAGCTGAGCGTGGTAAGAGGCGCCCGCTTTAAATAATTGAATACAGGTTCGCATCTAGCTAGTAACATTACTTTTTATCCTCACCCCGATGTATAAGACTCACAACATACGGAAACATCCGCAAAGAAATGGACATCTCTCTCCCACTCACGCTTCCTCCTAAACCATTCACTCCAAAAGACGTAATGAATATAATTAACAATCTCGCCAAAAAGAAAAGCCCTGGTTACGATTTGATCACCGCTAACATCCTATTACAGCTCTCCAGAAAAGCAATAATTTTTATCACTTCTCTTTACAACTCAGTCCTACGAACCACTTACTTCCCTATCCTCTGAAAATTCTCTTTAATAAAAATGATAGCTAAACCAAATAAACCTACACATCTCCTTAGCTCATACCAACCAATCAGCCTCCTACTCATCCTAGGAAAAATTCTTGAAAAACTTTTACTATTCCGTCTCCAAACTGAAATAGACCACTAAATGTCATCCCTGAACACCAATTCGGTTTTCGGAGTTGCCACTCGACTGTTCATCAAGTGCTCGCGTTGTAGATACAATCGCTACCTCTTTGGAATTGAAGCAGTATTGTCCAGGAGTCTTCTTGGACATATCTCAAGCTTTTGACCGAATATGGCAGATGGGATTACGTTACAAGCTCAAGGGCATCCTATCTCCTACTTATTATTTGATACTTAAATCTTATCTCACTGATCGTTTCTTCCAAGTCATCCAAAGTTCATCATCATCAGTTATTTCTCCAGTTCTAGCAGGAGTTCCTCAAGGGAGCATTCTTTCACCTCTACTATATACTATCTTTACAGCTGACTTACCAACTGATCCAGATACAATTACTTTTACATTTGCCGACGCAATTCTTTCTCCTCATATGGATCCCGTCATGGCAACTCGTGCTCTAAAATCTCATCTTCATATTCTTGAACCTTGGCTCCGGCAGTGGAGGATCAAAGCAAACAACTCAAATCCAAACCCATAGTATTCACCTTAATCAATAAAACTCTTCCTCCTCTTTACTTTAACGATATTATCCTTCCCATTGCGAACCAAGTACGATATCTCGGATTATTTCTTGACAAACGACTAACATGGCACCCCACACAAGACTGAATCGAATTGATTGCAACTTAAGGTATGAAATGCTAAAAAGACTACTTGACAAACATTCAAAACTGGCTTCAAGGAACAAGAAAATGCTATACACTGCTCTTTTATCCCCCATTTGGACACACGGCATAGTACTCTACGGCACTGCAAAGCAATCCAACCTTAACCCACTTCAAACTCTACAATCTAAGATCCTAAGAAAAAAAGTTGATGTTCCATTCTACGTCTCAACCACACAATCCACTCCGACCTTAACATTCCATTTATCTCAGAGCTAGCCCAATTTCGTTACACAAAATTTCACTCCAAATTAAACTGTCACCATAATCCTCTGATCCAGAATATGTCCACCAGAATACTGCCCAAAAATCCTAGTCGGAGGCTGAAGCGGCGGTGGCCATGCGACCATCTTAACGTACAACGTCGACCTCCTAGGGTAGCTGCTGTGTAAGCTTGCCATAGTGGCAAACTAACGGCTTCCATCAATAGATGGTCGTCGTTCATATCTCTCAAGTAACATGTACATATGTATATGATATATATGTACACAAATTACGCACTCATCACTTTTGCTTGTTGTACATTGTATACAGTTGCAAAATAAATTAAAAAAAAAAAAAAATTAAGAAATAACAAAAGAGTGTTCTATCAACATTCAAATTTAAATTAATCACGAGATCAGCTGTATGTTAATGATATGAAAAAGTAAAATTTTATTTTGCTCTGAAATTATAATTATTTCATCGTCAAAAGTGAACAGTTTAGTGCGTGGTATTCCTCAAATCCGGTGCAAAAAGTTTCTTTTATTTAGCTACAATTTGTCGTTGTTTTTTTCAATTCAATATTGTGTCCATAATTTCATATGTGTAATCATTTGTTTCAAACAATACTATAGAAAAGAAGTTGAGTCGGGCGCGCACGTGAGTCTGTGTAGCTCTACAGTGCAGGTAATATACCTACTGTTACAAACACTTAAAATTTTATAGAATCAGGAAATGCTCTATGATGGAATTGAGTGAACTTATCGATAGAGATGACACATCAGATGAGGAATCATACTCATCGAAACAACAGATCGAAACTCACACTACAAAATAAAAGACTCATCTATATAGCCATCTTAAAATCTGTTTGGGCCTACGGTATTGAACTGTGGGGTTCAACTAAGCGTTCCAACCTTCAACGTATCCAGTCCCTGCAATCTAAAATCCTTAGAACCACTGTCCAACGCTCCCTACTATGTCTCTAACAAAATAATCCACACAGACTTTGACATACCCTTCCTACAAGACATTATCAAAACACGATACAATAAATTCCACATGTCCTTATGCTCTCATCACAATCCTCTTGTCCGTCGTCTTTCGTCCCGAACCCTCCCTGACAATCCTTCCTGACGCCTGAAACGTCAATGGCCACGAGACTTGCTCACAGAAGATAACGAACAAAAAGAACACAGTAGATAACGAACATTAACAATAATTATTAGGAGTGCTATCACTGGGTAGTTTCTCCTCTCTTTTTTATAATTGCTCACACACATATACTTATGGCAACTATGCTGTTGTAAATAACAATAAAAAAAAAAAAAAAATAAAAAATATTAACGAACGAGTCACAAACTGATGATACTTACTGATGGTAATCACATAAGTCGGCAACTAACAAAAACTGCTTGCTGAAATAAAGCTGTTATGTACCATAGATTAAATATTTTGACCTACTATTTGAGCCGCTCTTTTAAGTTTTGTACTCTCTTCGCGCCTAAAATTAGTTTAAACAGAAGTTTCATGGGAAATTTCTATAAGAATTTAGGTTTTAGTTTTAAAATTTGACCTACATATATGGTTTTTGTTAGTAATTTATAACAGGTTTGCACATGTATACAAAGAGATTCATCTTGCAGAACTTACGCAGAAGGGGAGCTCATTCTACCAACTCTCCGATAGTAGTTAATACAGCATTTTATTCTGTTTCACCACACTAGACACATATCTCTTAAATTTAATTACTGAAAACGTGGATTACTATTTAGCTATCTAAATTACTTTATAATAACATTTCACTCCCAAATCTAACTGGCCACGTGACGACACCGATCAATACTATTTAGAGACATTTGAGAAAATAATTAATTAGACTGAAAGCTTGCCTGTTGAAGAAATATTAATTGAACAAGTGGTGAAAAATGCCAATTTGTCCCTTCATTAGCCATTAGCTCATTAATTGATTTACTTTTAATCTCATTAAGTAGTTTTCATAGTTCCCTACTTGCATCGGAAATATTTTCCATGATAGCCTGCTTCATTTTGTGGTCATCCACCGATTTCGAGCGCTCACCCAAGATCAGGACGTTTTGATAAAACAGTGCGGTAGCACAGATTTGCACAGAGCAAAATCAGTTTCTCTTTTCTATACGCAATTTATACAACCAACAGCAACTGTTTCCCTATTTGCACCAACAATATTGCAACCGTTATCCGAATGAATTTCCGTCAAAGTACCTCTTCTTGAGAAGAAATGCCGTAATGAAGTTAAAAAAGCTGCCGTGGATAGTGTGTTACCAATTCTAAGTGCACCTCCCCTTGTTGTAAAACACAAAAGCCACTAATCCACAACTATCTTTTTACAATAGTTCTTAATCCTTCTTTAATATAAATTGAGCCGCCAAAATCTACACCAGAGTTAGATTTTACACCTTCCACCACCCCACATCTTCGCCCAAGGCGTTGCTAGGGCAGTCATGGCTCGACTGCAACAGGGACAGCTCCCATTTATCCCAGGCATAGTGGGAAATACCAGGAATTATGCGAGGAGTTGGTGGCAGACACGATTTTAGGTCTACCTTCGGACTATATAATGACTCCTAGATACGACTTCCAAAAACGCTTCAAAGTCTTGATATTAGACAGAGGGGTATGGAAGGACGGGCCGCCAATTTCAGGCGAATCTATGTGATACACGACGGACGGATCTAAGATGGAAGAAGGAGTGGAAGCCGGCGTGTACGAGGCTCATCCGAGATGTGATATCTCGGTGAGCTTGGATTAACTAGTCACGATCTTTCATGCGGAGCTAGTTACAATTATTATCTGCGCCGCCGAAATAAAAAAACGGAGAGTGTACAACTCCAGGATCGTCATTTATTCGGATAGGCAGGCTGCCCTGTGGGCAATTAACTCGTGGGAGATCAGCTCAAGGCTGGTGTGGGATTGCCTAGGTGCACTTAGGGAAATTAGTAGCCATAATAAGGTCTTCCTGGTTTGGGTACCCGGGCATTCGGGTCAAGGAGGCAAAAAAGCGGCAGATCGTTTGGCACGGGAGGGTCCCATTGGAACACTTATCGGGCCGGAACCGTTCTGTAGTGTCTCATGATGCCTTAGGAGTGCATCCATTAGGACATGATTGCACGACCGATCAAGGGAATGGTGGGTCAAAAACACAGGCCAAAGGCAGGCGAAAATGTTCATTCATAGCTACTCGCCCAGGCTAACTGTAGAATTACTCCAACTATGCCGGGTGGCCATAAGGATAGCAGTTCTCACTGGCCATTGTAGACTTAATAAGCAAATGCAGCCATGGGCCTGGCAACAGATAGCCTGTGTGGGTTTTGTCAGGAAGAAGAGGAAACAGCATTGCACGTTCTGCGTCAGAGCGAGGGGCTTGTATGGCTGAGGTTTCGTCTCTTTGGAGAGGAGAAGCTGACGCCTGCATGCCTCAGCCAGGGGCCCCTCTCGGGTCTATTAAGTCTATTAAGGCAGATAGGGCTCGAGAGAGTGCTCTGACGACAGATGATCTAAATTGACTACCTGGGAGCCTCCCCAGACTCCACAGTTCGACTAATGACACGGCTTGGGAGGGTCCAACTTAGAGGGTGCCACTATAGGCCCCCGTGGCGCTGGCTGAAGAGCCAATCCCCCCATAGAATCTAATCTACACCAGAGTTCTCAAATGCCAGCCAGGTAATACTCTGGGTTTGGGTGAAGGAACCATATATGGTGTGACAATTTTACCATTATATCTTTTACTTATTTCACATTTGTTAACTATTTCCCTTGACGCTCTTATACCATTCAAAGGCCAGAATTCGTTTCTTACCACAGTTACCAGGGTGAACACCGTTTAAATGATAACAATTCAAAATAAGTGAAGTAGGAAGTGGGTGTTTTTGGATTCAGGGATGTTAGAGATGTCAGGGATTCAGGGATTTCCCCAAATTATATCATTTTTATTCCACCACTTATTTCGGCAATATTCATTTTAAGGGGCCTGTAGGGCTGCTAAGGTATCAGACTTATTTACAAAAGCCATTTCAGTGTTACGTATGATTCATCTCCTATATAGTATAGCAGCGAACTCTATTGTCTGTGACAATTTTCCACCCAAGCGTGCATTAAGAATGTGGTGTGATTTTTTTCACACCAGATTTTTTGAAACGTAATCTAGCCTTCATTAGCTAGAAGTATTTTTCAAATTGATGAAATTTTGCAAATTTAATTATTGTATAAAAAAAACAGTGAAATTTGAATGTTCAAATATCAATGACAGTTTTAGCTAAAAGATCTGTTGTCTATGATTAATTAAGGTTGAACGAATGTAGGACAAGATCATATAATATGGATAAGCTTATAAGACCGTGAATTGATGAAAAAGAGAATTGTTGGCTGAATGACTGAGTTGATTCAAAAGGAGGAACATTCTGTAGTAAATAGACAATTATTCATCTAGTAATTATTTATAATAACTTATATTTTAATAAACTAGAAAAAGCAAAGTACAACTGTAAATTGTAATTGTAATTATCAAATACAACGTATATAAATATTTACTAGCGTTAAGATTTCTATCTGTTTTCAGAACTCTTTATTAATAAACTTATTAATTTCAACGCTTTTCTATTTAGTGTAATGTACAACTATATGCTAGCTGCACACCATATATCTATCCGCTTATTGAAACAAAATCTGCTTATAATCTCAAGAAATGAAAAGTTGGATTTTTGGAGATTTATCTCCAAATTTTTGGAACTTTACAGTACGCTTCAATATTGGTCTACTAAGTAGTTACGATCAGTGGCTTGGCGTATGTCATAAGAAACAATATGTAATGAGCAAATGAATGGTAAGTAAAAATTCCAATTTTGAAGAAAACTAGCTAGTAACAATAATTGTAACATTTACAATAAGAGGTAGTAATGTGAATTTTCACACGCAATTTTTTTTAGAATACTGTACAATGACTAAAATGGAGTACTTAAAGTAATGTCAGATGAACCCGGCCTGAGACTACTCAGGCTTGGAAATTTTAAAAAAGTATATGGCAAGCAGAAGTATCATGGAAATTATCGTCATAAAAGGGGAGTGAGTATAGGTTAAAATGACTTCAGAAAATGCGAGTCTATGCTGACGTCTACAAATACGGAGAGGTTCTAAGAATTTCTTGAAATTTTTAGGATCTGCGGATCCAACCATATGAATACTCAGGATATTGTAAATTCAAGCAGAACAGTGAATTTACGGTTATCCTAACAACCGTAAGTATTAGTTTTTTTAGTTATAAAACATGAAGTTGAAGCCACAACACATTTGTGGGCTCAGTTATAACAGCGCACCTATAGGCCCCCCCCCCTGTCAAATAACTATGCAAATATAATCTCTATGGGAAAAAAATGGATTAACTAGTTCTTAAGAGATTTTCCATCCTTGCGGTTTTCCATTTCTAACAACTCCAATCACTCCCCTGAACATTCATACTTGTACACTGGTCGGCGGAGTTACTGTGGGATGGATTAGGGATGTGGATTTGGGATGGATTAGCTAGCCCGTCACACGGTCAAATACTATACTACAAGAAACTCATTTTCTCCTGCATAGAGCTGCATACAATCTAGTATTGATGACTATAGTGTAGAAATTGTAGAATATACTTGAAGCATTCACAAGGCAACTAGCAAAGTAGCTACTAACTGCAAATAGCCGCAGCGTATTTATTGAGGCGTTGAAGGATAGTTCACTTGATTACACACAGAGTGAGCGGATTTGTTACAAATATGACATAACTGCTGCTAACAAGTTGCTTGCCAAGATGCAAATACCAGTGAAAAGCAGGGCTTTACCTCTCCAAATTACAATTAATTTCCAAAATATAATTATTCATATAAAAAAAGATCAAAAATCTTTAATAGAGATCCCAAAGAATTTTCCCACATTTTATAATAAGCCGATGGAACAATCCAAAGTGTGTGAACACAGTTCTAGGGCAGATAACGTTTCCTAACAGTTGAACATTTTTTTTTTTACTGCAGTCTTAAAAACAAAACTGTAATCAGAAGATTGAATTTATGTACTGCAATCGAACAATGCAGCCAGTGACTTAGGAGCAACACCAACATTTCACACCAAACTATTCACAGCACCAACAGTGTCACACCAAACTACTCACAGCACGAACAGTGTCATATCAAACTACTCACAGCACTAACAGTGTCACATCAAACTACTCACAGCACTAACAGTGTCACATCAAACTACTCACAGCACGAACCGTGTCACATCAAACTACTCACAGCAACAACAGTGTCACATCGAACTACTCACAGCACTAACAGTGTCACATCAAACTACTCACAGCACGAACAGTGTCACATCAAACTATTCACAGCACTAACAGTGTCAAATCAAACTACTCACAGCACTAACAGTGTCACATCAAACTACTCACAGCAACAACAGTGTCACATCAAACTACTCACAGCACCAACAGTGTCAAACCAAACTATTCACAGCACTAACAGTGTCATATCAAACTACTCACTGCACCAACAGTGTCACATCAAACTACTCACAGCACGAACAGTGTCACATCAAACTACTCACAGCAACAACAGTGTCACATCGAACTACTCACAGTACTAACAGTGTCACATCAAACTACTCACAGCACGAACAGTGTCACATCAAACTACTCACAGCACTAACAGTGTCACATCAAACTACTCACTGCACGAACAGTGTCACATCAAACTACTCACTGCACGAACAGTGTCACATCAAACTACTCACAGCACTAACAGTGTCACATCAAACTACTCACAGCACTAACAGTGTCACATCAAACTACTCACAGCACCAACAGTGTCACATCAAACTACTCACAGCACTAACAGTGTCACATCAAACTACTCACAGCACCAACAGTGTCAAACCAAACTATTCGCTCCCCTTCATTTCAATGAACTATTTTGTATTACTCCTCCACCTTTAATGCATGTTATTTTAGATGATATAGATGGGTGGAATTTAAATGCCAAAGTTCAACAAGATATTTTTAACAAGGATTTTAATAGTTAGTGTTAATTTAATATCATGAATTTAAAGACTGTAATATTTTGCGCTTTTTTCTAAAGTTCCAGAACTTTGGGGGATAAAATGCAACTATTTTCTTCTTTCTCTTAACATAATCATATATCATAATCAAAAAAGTAAATTTATTTGTGATATTTTCTAGTCAAAATTGAGTTTAGATTTTTGAGAGTTGGCTTATCTTTAAAATGCATTTTACAATCTTTATCGGGAGTTGATAATGGGCGTGTTATTCCTTACAACCTCCACTTGTATATGAAGACGAAATCCAATGAACCGTTTAGTAAACATACCAAGTTTAAAGAAAATTTCTCATTAGGACGTAATAACTGCAATAGGGAAGAACCATATGAGAACGTTTCACACCAATGTCTGTCCTTTCAACAGATGAATATTTGAATCTCAGCGTCCTATTTCTAAAATATGACTGAAACTTACAGTAGAAAGAGAAACTACCAATTCGCTATGAAGGTGAGGCTAAGCTAAGCCGACAATTGGTCACAGCTATCTACTAGATACTGGCCAACACGAATCCCTATGGCCCAGCCAGTCTAACACGCCAGCAGAATTCGCATTGGTACGGTCAATACATGGCGCACCAACTACACAAAGCTATGTTTTAACATCATATTATATCACATTAATTATATCATATATATTATTATATTGTATATCATATTAATTGTATCATCATATAACATCATATTATATTATGCTAGCTAAACCCGGCCACGCTTAGCTGTGGCTCAGTCTGATTTTAATTATTAGGGAAGTAAATAGAAGTTTGATAGTTAACATAAATTCAGCAAGAAAACACATCATTCAATTTAATACCCTACTTTGCGTTGCTGTCAACTGAAAGGAAAGAAAGAAAATATGTTTTTAACTGAAAGAATTTTTTAAGAGCTGAATGCGGTGTTCTACCCCCTTCCATCAACGTAGCAGCATTACCTGAAGAAGCAAGTGCTGACGCATTGGAACGGATTTTAGCCGGGAAAAAGGAAATTAAGAACGCCTTTCCAATTCCACCTGAAGCGTACAAAAAGTAAATCCACCGGATTGGTAGGTCACGCTTGTATGATGGTATCAAATGCTATCTTTTTTTTCTTGAAGGAGTTTCAGTGCATTTTCTTGGACAAATAGCTGTAAGTCATTTCTGATGTATGATTACTCTCTGAGCAGTTCTCTCTCGAATGTTACATTGATCGACCTATTCGGTACTGTTACTGTCAATGGTGCCAACAACTTGCCACACATTGCAAGGCAAAGACCCTCAATGAAGATTATCGCTTCATTGTATATTTCTTCTGTGAAATCCAAGCCCTGATTGCGTTTCTTGGCGTATTCTGTGCAGAATATCTTCGGCAAAGAGCGCGCCACGGTCGCAACGCGTCTGCGTGTGTCTATTTCTACTAAACTCACGAACCGCTCGGAATCTCCCGTTTCCGTGGGAATTTCGGAATAAAAAGTATATATAAACACTCTTATATAGAAATGTAACGTTGTGTAAAAATTTCAAGTCAATCCATTGACTACTTTTCAAGTTTTGCGGCCACAAACATACGGATGCTGAATTTTTATATATATAGATATCGTTTTAACATCACATTCCATATACAAAACATGAGATAGTCACATTCGATCTTTAGAGGGCAATAGTATTGACTGTGCAAGCGTTAACTCCATACATTTAGTTGTACAAACATTTTGGACTGCTTTATAACGGTAATGGTAAGTAAAGACAAGGAAACAATAATAATAATGATGATACAATTATGAGGCAGAGAGCGAGGCACTTAAATAAGGTAATATATGTAATATGGGGTAGAATATAGAGTGCAGTGCACTTGGTGACGTAATGCGGCCACAACACACATAGAAGTGCCGTATTGTTTCCAGTCTGTTTGTCTCCTTGTTCGCAGTTGTAACAGCCGCCGTCCCTACCACTCTGTCTAATTAATTGTGTCAGCCGACGAATGCAGCAGCTGACTGACTTCTCACACTTATTGCTGCTCATTCTGATCCATTTCGGCCCAAAAAAATTGGTCTTCAAGCAACGTTTTCCAGCTTGTCGTTCTTAAATAATCTTAAAACACACAGATCTTCTCATGAAGCAGATTTCCGAAAAGACAGATAACGAAACATAATGAGTGCTGAGGAATCAAATCTGGCTCACCGTAATTGATTATTATCCTTACAAGTCTGTCTGCTGACGTCACCATCTATCCTCTTTTACAGACCTTTAATTTACACAAATTAATACAAATTGTATTAATAAGACAATAAAAAATAGAACTGGGAGATATTGTATAGGGTGCTGGAATGATGAATGTAGAGAAAGGACTACGCCCAACACCTACTGATCCCCCTCCCTTAAAAAGAATTTGCCAGAAAAATGTTTAAAATAATATCTGTAATTCTTTGGAACTGTAGTTGGTATACGTTTGAAGGAAATCGTTGGAGTGGGTTTCAAGAGAATCGGGAAATACTAAAATATCTATTTGGTAAGGTAGCAACTTCTAGGTCCACAACAGAAATCCTATTGAAGGCCGCGCTGGAAATAAGGTTCGTCCCCATCTCTTTGCTGATCTAATCTCGGGTGAAACTTCCGGTTTACTACTGTTGACTAAAACTTAATATCCGTATACCATAGAAAATTAAAAAAAGTATCGTTTTGATTTATTTTGATACTTTATTTCTAAAAACTAAGTTTGGTTCTCAGGGGGCTTCAAAACATGTAGTTGTGTAAATTCAATTTTAAAAAATCTGCAACAATAATTCCTGACAAAATAGTAAGAGAAAGTAGTCAAATTAGAACTGTGTTTGCATTGTCACAGTCTGACAATAGTCCAAACTTTGCCTACCTGTAAAGATAATTGGGTATAAATTTATTAAGACTGATTTCTTTCATAGAAAAAAAAACAAGATCCTGGTGTGTGAAGATTATAGCAAGTTGTTGTGGGGGGGAGGGGGGATTCTGGAGAACTGTGCTGTGCAAACACATACTGTTCCTGCAATGTGACAATTCTAATTGACAAACTGTCTCTGTAGATGTGGGGGAAAATACTAGTAGCATGTAAGAAATACATTTCCAAAGGCAGGCAGTGCCTTGGTCTAGCTCCGTTCGCTATCTAGGTATCACTCTCGACCGTAAACTTACCTTTACGCCTCAAGTAAAGGAACGTATTAACAAAGGCAAGGCGGCGATCCGAGCACTATTTCCATTACTCTGCAGAGAGTCTAAACTGGCCCCAAGTAACAAGCTGTTGCTATATAAGGTAGTTGTCAAACCCATGCTATTGTATGCATGCCCCTCCTGGAGTATTACCTGCAGAAATAATATCGATGGCCTGAAAGATAATGCAAAACAAGTTTTTAAGGCTAGCAACGAACTCGCCACGGTACACAAAAATTAATGATTTGCACGAGTATTGCAAAATGGACAAAGTAGAAGAATGTATTTTCCTCGCAACTGAAAAGTTTTTTGCCCTTACCAGTCTTAGTAATAACACGCTTTGCAGGAACATAGGGGACTGTATAAAGGGAGTTTGTATTGCTTAGGGTTTTTGCCATTTTTTTCCCCCATAATATAACTGTTTAGTTTGTTTAACTTTTTATCCTTATTAATGTAAATAGCTAGGTTATAGTACAAACTGAAACTCCATGTAAAAACTGTATATATGTATATATAATATTTTGAAATAAATGATTATTATTATTATTGCGCTATTATTATTACTGGTAGCTGGGGCGGGTGTTGGTGTAGTGGTTATGAGCATGGACTTGTAAGTGGGAGGACCCAGTTCGAGTCCAGCGTATAACTAAATTTTATATTTGTTTAAAAAATGTTAATAGTAAAGTAGGTGCTTCCGCCCCCGTCCACGACACCTAATTTGGTAGTTGGACGTTAAGCCCGCCTGAAAAAATAGGCATTACTTTACTTTATTTTACTTTTATTACTGGTAGCATGTTTGTCAGAATAACTATCTAATTGTGAATACATTGTATATTGGTGGGACGGGTGTTAGTGTAGTGGTTATGAGTATGGACTTGTAAGTGGGAGGATCCCAGTTCTCGAGTCCCGCGTATAACTTCTACATTTTATATTCGTTTAAAAAATCTTAACAGTAAAGTATGTGCTTCCACCCCCGACCACTACACCTAATTTGGTAGTTGCACGTTAAGCCCGCCTGAAAAAATAGGCATTACTTTACTTTACTTTACATTGTATATTAGCGTTTCAGTGAGCCCTCAGTAAATTTATTTTGGCAGTTTAAGATTAAAGAATAGATTCTCCACAATACTGTTAACTTAATTTTTTGGACAAATGTTTCAAATAAATGTGATAAGCCTTTATGCTATGAAGGAAATGAAAAGTTTAAAGAAAAATGTTTAAACCCTTTTCCGAAAAAAATCGCAAAAAATTACACTTTCACTTCATCGATTTTGGATTAAATTCCGAAAATGTTTACTACGCATTTGTAGATTATACGGAAAATATATCTGATCGGAGGGTAAATTCTATTAAAAACATGCTTCCGACAGCTCAATATGTTTAGTGATTCACTGTAATTACCGCCAACAGTTAGAGCACACTTCAAACTGACATTAGAGCGCACTGAGAAATTAGAGTGTACCGAAATACTTATACTGGAAGATTACGATCAGTTTGGGTGGTGAGGCACTCCTTTCACCGACCCGCAGGCTGAACTCAGCTACCCTTTCTCTTTGCACAGCTACACTTTCAACCTATTTTTTTTTAGAACGGTCCAAAGTTCTGGTAATTGTGCTGGTTCAACATATCTTCTCACTTGTAAGAGAAATCCGTTGGTAATGTGAAGACACACATTGAACCACCATTGAAATGTCTAAAGAATGATGAGAGATGCTCATCACTTTTCTCAGCATATGAGCCTCTATGCTGCAGTCCAGAATGATTAATAATATTTATACTGCAGTCCTAAGTATGGGGCGGACTTTAACGATGAAATAAATTGATCACTGAGTAGCCTAGTTAGTACTGCTATCACACTCAGACCAACATGGGAATGGTAATTGTAATAAATAGGCTCTTGTGTGAAACCAAATCTAGCATTAGTATAAATAAAGACCAGTTTCGGTCAACTTGCAACTACTAATTATTATTCATTATTCAGGCAATCTACGCACACACACATCAACTAGATACTGGAATCGCGTAGATATGTTGTTAATATAATGGGGTTGTTGAGGAGAGAAAATAGGTTTGATTAAATGAACGAGATATGAAGACACTAATATAATGTAGCTAAGTTTACACTGGACTTTATAATGAAAATGATAGAATGAATGGTGTGAGTAAAGATATGACACGATGCGATGTACAGTTGTATGGTTGTATCTCATAGATATTAGATAGATTCCCACTGGCTTATATACACAGGTTGTCCCACTCTAGCCTGCCTAAGTCAGAGAGTAGTCTCTGTTAACCAGAGAGGGCCTCTCTTCTCTCTGCTGTGGTTGCATTTTCTTTGCTCTGGATAGGACCTATTACATCATCTATTCTCTGCTGTGGTTGCATTTTCTTTGCTGTGGATGGGACCTATTACATTAATATATCGATGTAACTAGTTGCCGTGGCAACAGACTTAAATCATTCATCGCGATAGTCCAATTGACAAAGTTTCTTTAGAATAGGGAACTTTTCAGAAAATTGAGCTAGTCTTAGGATTTCATATCAATTAGGTGGTGGTAGATGGTTGGTTTTTAGGACAAACACACTATATGAATATTATATTTGAAAGCAGCGCCTCTAGCCAAACCCCTACAAAACTTTTTACTTTTTAAAGACAGTAACTCCTAAAACAAATTTCAAATAAAAGTGACCAAGTTTCTACCTGTATGCAGTTAGCATACGTTTCTACCTGTACGTTTTATGGAACTTGTTTTTTGCCTGTAGGTGCGCCTAATGCATATAGTTTTAGGTAAAATTTTTGGGTCCTGAGAGACCGTTAAAGAGCATTCAAAGAATGCCCTTTTCCCCATTTCCCAACTACTGCCTTTATGTCTGTAATTGTTGGTGTGCAAAGTTGGAAGAAAATTTTATTTTCGATTTAAACTGCAAAATTCTAAAAGGAAAAAATATGGAGTAAATTCACACAATGGCGGATGTTGTCTGGACACTTCGGTTGGATGCGACGCTGTATCCAATAGAGTATCTGTTCGTTTTCTGCGATTTTCCTTTATGTGGTGTATTATTTACATACACGAACACACAGATACACACACACACCAGTTTAGGGGGGTTACAAAAGTAACTAATTTTCATATTTTTATCAAATATTTCAATTTCAAAAAAATATTTTCATGTATTAGTTACGAAATTAAGTCAGTAAAAATTGAATACATTGGCTTCATTATCAATTGATTATAATAATCAAAAATCAAATAAATTAATTTAATAATTTTGTTGTCAAATCAGAGAATCAGACATAAAAGAATAGGAACTTATATCAGTATAGGAGCTCCTAAACATGTTCGTATAATGAATTGTACACTAGTGTGCAATTCACACTATCATACTGTTGTATGTTTATCAGGAGATCTATAAAAAGTTAGGAAGTTAGAGGTTCACAGTTGAGCGTCGCGCTGGAGAATTTAATATATATATATGTATATATAAAAAAATTCTTTGTCTTAGTATAGAAAAGTATATATTCTCATCACGTTTTTTAAAATAAGAATGAGGGTTACAAGCGCGTTGAACATTACTTACGGTCTTACGAACGAACTTACCCGACCTTACCCGGAGTTAAAAAAGTTGTTTTTAGCAAATGGTCTGTGTGTGCGTGTGTTGTGTATGTATGTATGTGAACAGCATAGCTCAAAAACGAAAAACCGTAGAAAGTTGAACTTCTTATGTAAAGTAAACACACAAAGATGTATAACTTTTACTTAAAACATTAGTCTGGTAAAATTCATTTAAGGGCACTTTTAGGGGAGGGCGAGGTTATATTTTTCTCTAAAGTACTCTCATAGTTGATTATACAATACTATCATACAAACAAAATTAATTAGAAATAAACAGATGGCCAAAATACTGAGTTTCAAGAAAATAGTAAACTGGAAGTGCGCTTTTACTGAACAGTTTTTTCAGTTTTCGACGAATTTCATTATATTTGGTACACTAACTATAAAATATGTCAATTATAATTTAGAGAACTGGAGTAAGAGAAAGTTGTATGAGCGTTTCACACCAGATTTTTTGTAATGTGATGTCTGTGCCAATGTGTGGATTTTTATATATTATATTGATATATATTTTTATATTTATAAAAATTTGATGTTGGCATTGGTACTTAAAACATCACTAAGATATATGACCCAGCAAAGAATCGATGCTAACTCATTGACATTTCCTTTGAACCGAAACACTTGATTTAGACAATAAAAATTTCGATTAAGTTAACCACTTAATTTTCGAACTCAAACGGTACACCTCTTTTTTCACACTTCTTCTTTGGGTGCACAGTGACCGATTAATTGTTAATTTAGCATATTTAATTGTAGGGGAGGGATGCAAGTTATATCTGGCACCTGGCTGACTTCATGATTTCTATCTAGCCAAGCTGCTAGTAATGATAGGTAATGTAAGTATTAAAAAAAAAAAAAAATGTTGAACCCCCACATATCCAAGTCAGGAGCCGCCCCTGACACACACACACACACACACACACATACATATACATAGTTTATTCTCACAGAACCGGTTTCCCCTAGTCTTTAATACGCTGCTTATATGGTTTCCTGTTAGGCCAGCGGCTAGCATACTCAGCTGCAGCTTCCGCGCTGCCGTTACAAAACCCACAAATAAAAACCATATCTCGCTATTCTATGACAAAGAACTCTGGCATTTTGAATGTATGACCAGCTAAATCACGACTAAATGTTTCTGTTTATTAGAATTAGACGGATTTCTATCGTGAGATAACAATTCCAAAGTTCATTCCAGGATCATTAATTAATCTTGGATATTTTTGTAACAGCTCTCAATTTTCATTTTGTGGTTTTTTACATTTATTTCGCATTTTCTTTAACAAAACAAGAAAGAAACCCCATGATATTATTATGTTGGAAAGCTGGTGAAATGTAGATATTTTTTCTGTAACCGGACCATACGCTAGCCTTAAAGAAATTTATAAGAAAATACTATTGAAAAGTGGTTTTTAACAGTCGAAGCGCTGTAGAGTTGAGTTTAATGTCTCTGAAAAACCTTATAATTAATTCAATTAAAATAAAACTTCTGTTTCTTATAGGAAATTTAATGCTCTTTCCAAAGGTGTAATTGAATATGATTTATGTAAAAACTTTTTGAGATATAATCAATTTTATGAGAAAAAGTAGGAAAATTGAAAATTTTCCAAAATGAAGAATAACTTTTGAAGGCGAACGAATCGGACCATGGTTTATTAGAAATTTTTTGTTCCAAATAAAGTGACAAACCATATCCCGAAGTATTGCCAGAGGTTGCTGTTACACCCTGTATATATATCTATATATATATATGTGTGTGTGTGTGTGTGTGTGTGTGTGTGTGTGTGTGTAGAAGTGACCATTTACTGAAGACCAAAAGACTATTTACTGAAAAATTGTATTCGTATTCTGAATACTTGATGAATTCCACTATTTCCGATGAGAAATCAATTCTTAAAATTTATTTGAATTTCGGTCGCAATTTTTGGTGGTATAGTAAGAAAAAATAACAATCTGAAATAGAGACTAAATAATACACCAGTAATGGAGAAACTTTGTAGGGATTCGGTACACTAACTGCCAACTAATCAAACAAATAAAGTAGTTCAACTTATAAATTATTTATGTAGCGCTGATGGCCTGTTTTATTTTATCATCTGTTTTTTTAAGAAAAAAAAAGAAGTTTATTACATGATTAAAATTCATGACTTATTATAAATGTGGCCATTTATAAATAATACAAAATATCTTCTTCTTCTTAGTCAGCATGTCTATCTGTCTACCACCTAAGCCGTGTCATGTTCCCGTTTCTTGTAATATAGTTTTTATCGGGTGAATGATGCATCGGCCTGTCGCATCCAGAGCTTGGTGAAGCGGCTGCCTTCTTAAGTTATTCGCCATTAAGTAATGTTAAGCTTAATGAAAGTTCTTTAAAGTTACAAGTTTGCTGTTTTACAGAGGTGCTGAATTACAATGTAATCACATTCAGGAAGTCCAAAAAACAACAGTGCTGTGAGACCAGTATGGTATATGCCAAGTTTGATGAATGATGTATCCAATAAAACTATGTGCACACTTGATTTTTATTGTATTTTAGCTAAGCAATAAAATTTACAAAAATAACACATTTTATCCTGAGCTAACCATTTTAAGAATTGTTAAAATTATTAATCACGCTGCATAATTTGTAGAGAAAGTGTTCCTGTTTGTGGGAGCTACTCAACTTTTAAAGATGTGTGCGACCTGCCACGTGAATTCCAGAGATAAGATAAAATGGAAGATGGTAACAAAAAAAATCTGCAGTGACAGACTCACACCGAGCTCTCCTAAGTGAATCAGTACAGTTATAGTAACCAAATTTACTTCAAACTTTTCTCACAGAATTTTTTGTTATCACGTTGGTATTATACTGTGGTGAGGATTAGTACTGTAAGTTTTTAGGGCATACGATTTATCTGAAGTTGTCACTTGTATGGCAGCGCCTTTGTCAACCTTCAGCAAAACATAACAACAGTTTAAAAAAAAATCTGATGTGAAACACTCACACAACTTTCTCTTACTCCAGTTCTCAAAATTTGTAATTGACAAATGTTATAGTTTGTGCAACAAATATAATTAAATTCGTCGGAAACTGAAAAAACTGTTCAGTAAAAGCGTAATTCCGGTTTACTAATTTTCTTAAAACTTGGAATTTTGGTCATTTATTTATTTCTAATTAATTTTGTTTGGATGATAGAATTGTATAATCAACTATGATACCACTTTAGAGGAAGCTGTAATCCCACCCCTCCACTAAAAGTGCCCTTAAATGAATTTTTCTAGGGAAATGCCATAAATAAAATATGTAGACCTTTGCATTTTTAGTTTATATACGAAGTTTCAAGCAAATTGTCGTAGCCATTTTTGTGAAAATCGCGAAAAACTGAAGTAAAGTGTTAAAACAAACGCACTTCCGGATATCAGATTTTTTTCCAACTTGGAATTTCAACAATATATTCGATTCTAATTAACATTATTTAGAAGATAGAATTGTTTAATAAACTGAAATAGCAGTTAAGGAGAAAACCTAACCCCACCCCTCCCCCAGAAGTGCCCTTAAATGAATTTCCCCGAAGAAAAGTTTCAAATAAAAGTTGTAGCTCTTTGTATGTGTAGTTGATAAACGAAGTTTAAAGAAAATCGTCGGGGCCATTTTTGAGAAAATCGCAAAAACGTAAAAAAAAAAAAACTAGTAAAGTGGTACTTCCCGTTGAGGAATTTTGACAGATACCATCATCAGATCCCATGGTGATACCTAAACATAATATCAAGTTTCAACTTTCTGCGGTTTTTCGTTTTTGAGCTATGCTGTCCACATACACACACACAGGCCATTTGCTAAAAACCCCACTTTTTTGGACTTAGGGGACCTCAAAACGGATATTTCTGGTGAAAACACGATATCGAAAATTTGACACGATTACAATACTTCCTCTTTACTAGGAGTAAGAGAAAGTAATAAGCTCAATAGCGTTAAAAAAAACGCCAAGACTACTCAGAAGCCGCTAAAATCTAATTTTCCGGAAGTAGGTTTGTGCTAATAAGTGTAGTTACAATCACTAATTAAACAAAAATCGTTGTAGCCATTTTTTTTTTTTAAATTTCGTATAATTCGGAAAACCCTTCTCTATAAATTTGACTTCCGGTTAAGAGTTCTTCAAACATGGAATTCTAGCTTAACTTAATATAATATATATAATTGATTGCATTGAAATAGGTGTAGGGTTAATGTTCCGTTCACCAGAATCCTACCAATGTCAATTTTTCTGAAGGAAAAAACAATTCAAATAAAAGTGACAGATTTTGATGTTTCTGGCTAATAAGCGAAGAAAATCGCTGCAGCCTTTTTGAGAAAATCATGGAAAGCTAGCGGAAAAATAAGAAAAAAATCGCACTTTTGTTAGCGATTTTTAACTGTAAGCTTCGTGTTGAAATGCAATAGATCTTACAAATATACAGACATACACACATGCATTCCATTCACATACAAACATTTTACTTTGGGGATCTCAAACATATGTTATTTAACCAATGAAAAGTCAATTTCGGAAGTTTGACACGATCGAAGCTGTGAGCAACATTTAAAGGAATTAAAAATTGAAGAAACGTTATATTTTTAGAAACTTAAACAGAGCTTTCTCATTTTAGGAACATGAGTACTTAACAGCTATAATTGATCAATACAATTAGTATTTTGGAAAATAACACAGTCTGGTTAAAGCAAACTCTGAAACCGTTCAGAACCTAGAAAAAGAAGCATTATATGGCGCGCATAATATCACACAGTGCCCAGTAACTGATCCCAAACAATTTTTGAGCCGAACACAACAATCACTTTGTCGAATAACTTGGTTACAGAATAGTTAATAAGATAGGCGATACGGGCTAGTTATCATTAAATTAATGAGTAAATCAAGTTAGTATATGTAAAATATTTACTGACCGTGTATGATGAGACAGGCACTTGATCACCCCCAAAATATGACAGGCGTACAGTCTTTTTCTAGTTCGGGTAATAACGACAAAATAAATCCAACTCTAATGTGTGAAGGACAACTGATGAAGTGCGTGTGTTTTTGAGCGGTGAGCTGTGTTGTTGAACAGACAAGACTGTTGGAGAAGGACTAACCGACTGGAGGCACTAGCAGAGCGGCACTGAACTGCCGTGGCTGGAGCATCCTATCACCACCAATCCTACCGCTACCTCCTCTCGGCTGGCAGATCTGGGTCACCAGGACATCAAGGTCGGCCGTCTTCCTACCTATGGCCGCTCGCCACACACATTACTCGCGTCACACACCCTAACATATCTCTGTACTTCTTACAATACAGATACATCTAAAAATACTTTTCATTTCAATCAACTTTAAATACATATAATATTTAAAACAAGTTGTAGTTTACATCCAATTAATTTTATTTATTTTTAATTTTACTAATCTCTAAACTAAATTGTTTAGTTAAAGAAATTTCAATATTTTAATGGTAAACCCATCTTTCACTAAAAATGGAATATTAAAAAATAACGAATATTTTTATTTCAATATGGAGTAAATTTGTCCTCTGAATTAAACCAAATTTTTGAACTTTCAATTTAAGCAAGTTCCAGTTGTCACTCACTACAAATTACATGTTGGCAAGTTTAGAAAGCGACCTAGGGCCCAGTTGATCGCCATTCTATTGTTTACAGTTAGTCATTTATATCTGTTTGGCAATTTAGAAACAAGTGCGCATGATTTATTACAACTCTAAAGACATCACGGAATTTTTACCCAACCTTTTTTTGGAAATCTCAGTAACCTATTCTATAAACGCATTTTTTGCCAACCAATTTTCATCCAAACTTGCAATTATACGATATATTAAGTTTATTTAAATACTTGGATATATACATGGTGTCCCAAAATATATGGATAACGACTTTTTCTCAGAAACGAAGATAGCTAGAAAAAAAAAACTAAAAAATACGTGTCCCCGTAGTTTTTTTGTTAGAAATCCAAATTTAATTTGCAAATTTGTTTTGGTGCTTCCAGAAGCGAGATACAGAGGCACGAACTTCATTTTTTCAAATAGGGAGCTGTGGTTTTTATTTAAGAAATAGATTCCTCTATTTTTTTTGTAAGAAAAATTTACTTGAACGGTTTTTTTTTTCTTTGAACGATATTTTACAAGTTATGAATGAAAACATGATTCCTATAAGAAATTTCAAAATGATATTATAATGGTTTTTTTGATTGAATAGAAAAAAGTACTATTTTATTATAATTTTACTCCTCATTAATTACAGATCATTCCTCGACTGGCCTCCACCATTAGAGATGTATTTCTTTTGGTCGTAAGGTACAATTGGCAAAAAGCATGTGTATGCATCTCTAAATGGTGGAGGCCAGTTCGAGCAAGATCTGTAATTAATGAGGATAAAATTATATAAAAATAAAAAAGATACTTTTCTTCTTATTTTCAATCGAACTGTAAAATCAAGAAAAAAAAACCGTTCAATAACTTTTCTTACAAAAAATAGACGAAGCTATTTCTTAAATAAAACCACACCTCCCTATTTAAAAAATGAAGTGGTGCCTGTATCTCGCTGGAAGCCCAACAAATTTGCAAATTAAATTTGGATTTCTAACAAAAAACTACGGGGACACGTATTTTTTAGTTTTTTTTCTAGCTATCTTAGTTTCCGAGAAAAAGTCGTTATACATATACCTTGGGACACCCTATATATTGGTCAAAGTTTCAAAAATCAACGCAGCACATGGCCATCCATAAGTTCATATCAGATGCTGGTCGCATTCTGTGGACCAAAATACAAAATCTGGTGTGATAACACCACTTTCCTTTGGTGCTCCTGCTCATAATATATAAAATGATAAATTTTTATTTAAACTTTAAATTTCGCTCATAAAGCCCCAATATAAATATAGAGGTGGTGGAAGACAAGATTACCAACCTTCCAACTCAAGCAGGTAGCACCCACCACCACTTATACTTGAAATTTAACTCCACTAATTACACGAAACTTACTAGTCATTTTTTACTTTCTCTTACTCCTAGTAAGAGGAAGTATTGTAATCGTGTCCAATTTTCGATATCGAGTTTTCACCGGTAATATCCGTTTTGAGGGCCCCTGAGTCCAAAAAAGTGGTTTTTAGCAAATGGTTTCTGTGTGTGTGTGTGTGTGTGTGTGTGTGTATGTATGATGTGAACAGCATAGCTCAAAACGAAAAACCATAGAAAGTTTAAACTTGATATTCCGTTTAGATATCACCATGGGATCTGCATTACGTTATCTGTCAAAATTCCTCAACCGCAAGTACAACTTTACTAGTTGGATTTTTTACTTTTTTGCAATTTTCTCAAAAACGACTCCGACGATTTTCTTTAAACTTGAACATCAACACACATACAAAGAGCTACAACTATTATTTAAAACATTTCTCCGGGAAAATGCATTTAAGGGCACTTTTGGGGGAGGGGTGAGGTTAGGTTTCCATCTAAAGTGCTATTTCAGTTTATTAGACAATTCTGTCATCTAAATAATATTAATTAGAATTAAATATGTTGTTGAAATTCCGAGTTTGAAAAAAATCGGATTACCGGAAGTGCGTTTACTTTACCACTTTACTAAATGATTTATTCACTTTTTCGCAATTTTCTCAAAAATGGCTCAAATGATTTTCTTGAAACTTCGCATATAAACTAAACATACAAAGATCTACAACTTTTACTTACAACATTTCTCTAGGAACATTCATTTAAGGGTACTTTTAGGGGAGGGCTGAGGTTACAGCTTCCTCTAAAGTGGTATCATAGTTGATTATATAATTCTATTATCCAAACCAAAATTAATTAAAAATAAATAGATGGCCAAACTTCCAAGTTTTAAAAAAATTGGTAAAACGGAAGTGCGCTTTTACTGAACCAGTTTTTTTCAGTTTTCAACGAATTTATATTTGGTATACAAACTATAATATTTATCAATTATAATTTTGAGAACAGGAGTTAGAGAAAGTTGTGTGAGTGTTTCACACCAGATTTTTTTTTTTTTTTTTGTGAAAATCGTTTCAAATAAAATTGATAGCTTTATATCTGTGCAGTTAATATTGCAACTTTAAAGGACAGTTCGTTTTCGAGATAATTCCAAAAACCTCATCTTTACAATTGCAAATCCGGTTAACCGAGATCTTCTTCAATTTTAGAATTATAGCAATGTAGCCAATGTACATAAGTATTATGTAAGTGGAAAAACCATACATTGAGTTAAGAGGAAAGTTATCGTTAATATTACCCAAGCACCGCCCCCCAAAAATCAATATGCCCAGGAATATATTTCAAATAAAAATGATTGGCATTTATATCTTTAACTTCGCACGGTAGATAGTACGACATTTTCGGAGCTTACTCGGAGTATTTTCGAAAAATCTTGCAAAAACTGAAAAAAAAATAAAGATCATTCAGGAAAGAGCATTTCCATTGAAGGTTGGTTGAAGGATTGCGTCTGAAACAGACATTTCGGCTAGAAACATTTTTTCACACTCAGGTATCCCCGAAATTTGTATTTCCGGTGAAAACACAATTTGGGAAAATTTGACACGATTATAGCATTTCCGCTTCCCAGGAGGTGTAAGAGAAACTATAAATAGTAAGGCACTAACGGAGGTCCTATATTACCAGGCCTTTACCAACTTAACATAAACGGTTTCACCGGCAAAAATGGTTCTTTGAGAATAAAGAAATTGAAATTGTGAACGATTATAAGTAATCCTTGGGCCTTATTCTTACACCAAAACTTTCATTTAAAAAAACATTTATTAGAAAAACTTAAAAAAATCTAAATTGGGCATAAACTTGATGTGGCATCAGTTTATGGAAACTGAAAATATTTCATATAAATCAAAATTGCAAGTATTTAATACGGTAAGTAGTTCAGTAATGTGTTACGGTGCCCAAGTTTGGGGAGGGACAGAACAGATAGAAGTTGAAAAATTATTGAGGTTTTTGATAAAGAAATTGTTCAGGCTGCCTAGCTATACTCCCACCTCCTTCTTGCATTTGGAAACTGGAATACTACCAATTTTTACTGGAATACACATTAAAGCTACACCATAATTACATATTAAAAGTATTAAGTTTACCAGATTGCCGCCTCACGAAAAAACTGGCCATCTATATATATAAAAATTCAGCATCCGTATGTTTGTGGCCGCAAAACTCGAAAAGTAGTCGATGGATTGACTTGAAATTTTTACACAACGTTGCATTTCTATATAAGTGTGTTTATATTACATTTTACTCCAAAGTTCCCACGGAAACGGGAAATTCCGAGCGTGTCGCGAGATTGGCAGAAATAGACAGACTCAGACGCGTTGCGATGGTGGTGACCTCTCTGAACCTCTTTCTCAACTACTTATAAGTACCTCTACTCCGAGTTCCCATGGAAACGGGAAATTACGAGCTAAAATCCGTTCAAACGGCCATATTGCGTTAGCACTTGCTTCTTCAGGTATTGCTGCTACGTTGATGGAAGGAGGTAGAACAGCGCATTCAGCTCTTAAACTGTCACTAAACATGCACTTCACAGAAAACCCAACATGTAACATTTCTAAAACATCAGGAATGGGAAAGGTTCTTCAAGCGTGCAAAATTATTGTATGGGTTGAGTGAACAATGGTTTATAAGAAGTCATTGGAGCATTGGTGTTACTATCCGGTGACTTCATTGATACCTCGCTCAACATTAGCTGATGTATTGCATGCCTGCTTGAAACTCTTTGGAGCAAAGTAAAAAAAATTAATTTAACAACGAATATGAGAGTTCATCTTCAAAACGATCCATCAGCTGCCATATTTTCAAGACAATTACTCGAACTCGGTAACGGCGCTGCTCCTACAAATCCAGAAACGGGAAAAATCACCTTCCCATCTAATTTCTGCAATATTGTACATTCAGAAGAAGAATTGGTATACAAGGTATTCCAAAGCATCGAAACAAATTATCAAAATCATGCATGGTTAAACGGAAGAGTCATTCTAGCGGCTAAAAATATCGACGTACTCGATGTGAACAACATCATTCTAAACAGAATGCAATTGTTACATCCATTGATTCCGTGATGGACCAAAGTGAAGTAGTGAATTTTCCAACGGAATTTCTTAATTCACTCGATGTTCCCGGATTACCGCCTCACATTTTAAATTTGAAAATTGGAGTGCCAGTTATATTACTCTGAAACATCAATCAGCCAAAGTTATGCAATGGAACACAATTAATAGTTAAAAAATTGATGAATAATCTAATTGAAGGAACAATTCTCATTGGACCTCATAAAGGTGAAGACGGACACAGCTGGTGATACCTACTTTCCTAAAAATCAGACTGAGCCACAGCGAAGCGTGGCCGGGTTAGCTAGTAAATGTTATAAAGAATAATTTATCTTGGTTTAAAGTTATGAAAAGTATGGCCTGCCAACTAACTGATTGAAGCACTGTCAGAGAACAATATGGACCGTTAGAAAGATATTTTTTTTCAAAATTAGAAATAAACTGACATTGAATTATCGAAATAAATTTATCATGGATGTGATTGAATCACAGCATTATTGTCATTATAGAGAACTTAATTTTGACTTTAGATGACAGTCACTACTTAAAAAGGAATATGGTACTTGAGAATATGAGATGGGTTTTGAAGATAAGAAGTGGTGTACTGAAACTTAACTATATTCCATTTAAAGAATATGAACGTAGTTTGTGTTTTACTCTGTAATCGCGGTGATATGGAGGACTTGCATCATTTTCTGGATTAAATATTTTAAGAAGAAAATTGTATCCACACAAGAAATGTTAAAATTTTTGAATGGGAAAAACTTGATGTCCTTGATCAATATTGTAAATCTGCTTATTTTTATAGAGAGCAATTATTGAAGGAATTTCATTATTAGTATAGTTTTAAACTTTCCCCTAGAATATTCGTAAACATAGTTTATATATTATAAGAATAATTATTTAGTTTATTTTGCTATAATAATAGTGAGTTAATTCAATATTTAGATTTAATTTAAGATTTAAGTGCACTACTTAGTGACGGTTAAAATACCCAAACTTTATATAAAGTCTTTAGTTTATTTTAGTTTGTAGAGAAGTTTGTTTTGTTTTGTTTGTATTTATTATAAATAAATAATAATTATTATTATTATTATTATTAAACGGTTTCACCAGCATTTAAATTTTGAACCATTTTCAATTTACAAAAAAATATAACACGTTTACAAGATCAGTTCAATTATATTTTAAGAAAATTATTCAAATATTTTGGTAGATACAAAATAAGCTTTTCTTGACAATAGAATTTTTTTCTGTTTTAATTCCCTCAAAATGTCATAAACATTGATTTTTCGGAAAGAAATGATTAAGGTCACGCGGCTGAATACAAAGCCTTCGCGGGTACCAAATCGCGCTCCAAATTGTTACCTTCCCAGTTAAATGCTGGGGGTTCGACCCAATCAGCATGTGGTGGCTGATACACATTTATATCACAAACAATAGCAAAATAGATACTTAGTAAATAAAAGATTTAAGTGTGATGTTGAGCCGAGTTGTGGTGCAGTATAATGAGTAGGGATGGAGGCAAACCTGTTGGCTGCGGTTCTCTTTCTTTATATAGCCAAACTTACTTTTACCCAATTTAAAGATACAATATACAAAATATTTTTTTAAAGTTGATACAAATATCCATCACTATAACTATGAGGTCAATGGAGAAGATATGGAATCGGGCGTGCTAGTTTCATAATAAATAACGGAAACGCAGATTGTAAACACTGTCTTGACCTAATTAAATTTTCAAATTTCGAAATCATTTAATTAAATCAACACAGCCACTCACACCATTCAGTCCCACTTTCAAAAATAGTTTGATAGTAAGTAAGTAAGAGGGGGCTAGGATGAATTTTGTGGCCTGTTATTGAAACAGCAGGCATTTACCAAGCGGAAGTGAATAAATCATCCAGAAGGACAAACCGCCATTTTTAATATTAATTTCTTTCAGATAGAACATAAATAGATTTAATTAATAATGCCAGTTTGATAGCTAATATTGTTCTGTTCGCTGATTATCACATTGTTCGCTTTGTTCTATACTTCTATAATACACACCTCATGACAATAATGTGTTCTTTTTGACCTTTTATTGTTTTGTGTATGATAGCGAGCCATTTTTATTGTCAGAGACATTTTCCGTGGTAGCCTGCTTCATTTTGTGGTCAGGTTTCGGGCGTTCACCCATCTTCAGGATGCGTTTTTCAGACAGTGTGACAACACAGACTTACACAGAGCAAATTCAGTTTACACACTGACTGGTCTTTTTAATTGTATTTAAAACTAAACTCTTAAACTAGGTCAAGGGGTATGTTGATGGTAACTGGGTAGGAAAACATGTGTTCAGGTTGTTAAAGGGGCAAATTTTCCTTAAATGGAAACAACACGTAGGGGTCTAATTTTCAAACACTGTTGTTGGAGGGAGATTCACTTGAGAATTAACTAATCAAAATAAAAATAAATTTAAAATTAAATTAAACAACGATTTAAACTAACATAATTTAAAATTAAGCTATTAGAATAATAAAAATTAAGAAAACAAGAGTTAAAATAATATTAAAACAAATAAACAACCAAGCAATATATGTGAGCAGGTTGTTTGATGATACTAAACATATTTTGCATTTCACACTTCACAATTCACATACGCCATCCACGCACGCATGTATACCTAAATAGGTTTTTATAATTAAGTATTTCATAATTAATCCACTCAATATTTCACCTTTCACACAACATTCACATACACCATCCATGCACGCATGTATACCTAAATATTTATAAACCATATTTAGGTATATTAGATGCGTGCGTGGATGGCGTATGTGAATTGTGAAGGATGAAATGCAAAATATGTTTAATGTCATCAAACAACCTGTTCACATTATTTTTACAGTTTTAATATTATTTTAACTGTTATCTTAATGTTTATTATTCTAATCGCTTAATTTTAAATTATGTTAGTTTAAATCGTTATTTAATTTAATTTTAAATTTATTTTTATTTTGATTAGTTACTTGTAAAGTGAATCACCCTCCAACAACAGAGTTTAAAAATTAGACTCCCACTTGTTGTTTCCATTTTAAGGAAAATTTGCCCCTTTAACAACCCAAACACAAGTTTTCCCATCCAGTTACCATCACCATACCCCTTGACCTAGTTTAAGAGTTTAGTTTTAAAATACAATTAAAAACACCAGTCAGTGTGTAAACTGAATTTGCTCTGTACAAGTCTGTGTTGTCACACTGTCTGAAAAACGCATCCTGAAGATGGGCGAACGCCTGAAACCGGTCGATGACCACAAAATGAAACAGGCTATCACGGAAAATGTCTCTGACGCTTTCCAGCTCTCCAGAACCAACCACCACAACAGCACTTTTTATTGTTTTGTGTATTACACAAATACCTGGCCACATTGCTCTTCAAGCAATTCACTTTAGCCAACGCTGTCATCATTCTAAACATTTTTTTCTCTCTCGCAAAGTAAGTAAAAATAGATGTATTTGATGAAGTACAAATAGTATATCAGTGTGTGTCCTCATTTCGTCATCACCAACTACTAATCGTGTTACTATGTAGCAGGTAGAACCCAGACCGTGCTGAAGTGGCGCTCTAAAGGGAAGGCAATCCATAATTCTCCAAAAATCCCCTTTCATTCAGCAATGATTCATATGCAATTAGTAATAATTTATGTCATAGAAAATATAATAAATTCCACCAATCCCCAATCTTCACAAAAAGTATAAATAAATTATAAGAAATATTTGAGAAAACTGTGAAAAACTAGAAAAAAAAAAAAACATTCGGTAAATCGCTCTCACAGGTTAATGTATTTTCATCTGATTCTGTCAGTTCAGTTGTGGTACTTAAATGTAATTTCAAATTTCAGCTTCCCGCGATTTCTAATTTTGCGAAATATTTTCTACATTATTCACTAAAAATGTATTTTTTCGAACTCGTAGGACCTCAAAACAAGTATTTTCAATTTCTAGAATTTGCCACGGTCTTTCTTTGTTTTGGTTACTGTAGTACTGGTTGTTATTACTATTACTTACAATAAGGTGACTGGATTCTAATTTTACTTACAGCCGTAACTATTAAATTTACAATAAACCTATTGTTTAAAAGTTAGAGCCAAGGATTCAATGTCAAAGTTTCCAGAGAATTGCGATGGGCTGTCCATCCTGTTAGAAGGAAGTAAATGAATGCGTACGATTTGAGAGCTGCCAAGGACCAGCTACTGCCGGAACACACAAATCTGCTGGCGGAATTCAATCAGCAAGGCACTTGTATTCTGAGCTAATAACACTGGTTTAAAAGATGAACTGATTTCTATTTTTTTGCGTATTTGATTTCTTATTTGCGAATGTATGTCAGTAATACTTTGGTTCTCTGTTACTTTCACTGGGCTCTTTCCCCTTTAATTTATTCCTTCAGCTTAGTTTTTTGTTATTTTGTTTTTGTGCGGGCCAATATTTTTATTTATTTTTTCTAGAAGGGAAGTAATGTTGAATTGGGAAAGTTTTAACACCGGATTTTATAAAAACAATTATTAATTTATAGTTCATTCTAACAACTCCCAAATTTTCGAGTCTTCTATAATAATAATAATAATAATAATAATAATAATAATAATAATAATAATAAAAATAAAATAATAAATGTGAGGCAATTTTGTAGCATACCTCAATAGTGTAGCTTGGCGAAAGCCCGCTCTAGTCACAAAAAAAACGAGAGAATCAATAATAATAAAGTATGTAGAAGAAGAGAAGAAGCCTTTATTTAGGAACGAGATTAGCTCAGTGAAGCGTGTTAGACAAACCGCGGAACTTCCGGGTTCGAGTTTAGCACTAATGGCCATTCGATTTTCTCTTTAACAGTAAATAAAATATTAGATGCTGCATATTATAAATGAATATAGGATAACAATTCTATAGGATTTAGAAAATTTATCAAGTCATCCTGAAACTGTTTAAGGATATCCATACAACTATTTAAGGATTCCAATACATCCATAATCATCCAAAGTTAAATAAACCCTTTTTTTTTTTTTTTTTTTTTTTTTTTTATAGAAATGGCACACTGGGTGAGCGAAGCTACCGTCCATACCCGTTCGCAAAAGACCCTCCAAACCAACTCAACCCACAATTAGAGCGTGGCAAACACACAAATGATTTTTAGTAGCCAACTAATTTACTAAATGTAGTGAGTTCCCCATTACTCAATATTCCTGGGGCAACGGAAAGCCTAAACCTAACCTAACTTACCAGACATTCAACCTACTCAAGTTAAAACAATATTTACACTCATTTTACGTCTGATTAACGCCATAAAGCCCGCAATAATCAATATTCCTGGGAGGAAACAAACCATTAGCCTAAAGTAATCCACACTAAGCTCTAGCACCCTCAACCTACCCCACGATCATACTACAGCCAAACGATAAGTTACATTCACACCAACATGCAACCTACCCACCAGCCTGCCCCAACCCCTGTTCCAGCCATTCCACTCGCCGCTTTCTCGGCAAACCCCAAAAACTCTCCAATAACTGTTAGACTGTTACTCTACAACGGGACATGAAATCCCCCCTCCTTCAGCAGGCGCAAACGCAAATCCAGATAAAAATAGGCACTCCAGCAGCACATGCTAACTCGACTCTTCCAGGCCGCAAACACCTCAGCAGACTAGGCCATCAAAAGTGATCGAAGGCCCCCACAAAATCAATAAAAATCGCCGCCGCATACCTGGCGCGCACGTTAACATCCAAACCCGGGGCTGAACATGATCTAATCTTTGCCAAGGCCAACGCCACTTCCTCCTCATCAAATTCCTCCAACACTTCACTGTTATCGTATTCCCCGTTTTTGCTTTTAACAACCTTCTGGAAAGAATGTGTCCTTGGCAATCACATCGTCTGGCAACAAAACCTCTAACATCCTACGCACCGTGTCCCCACCCAATGCAGTTTCTCGCTCTCACATAAGCCCACCGATGCCATGATAGAAGACTGGGAAACCATTGTAGACAATTTCTGGATCAAGCTCCATCCAGGGGGAGGATCCACATTCCGATCTTACGAGATCATTCCAACACTTGTCTTTAGACCGCTGTATAGCCAGCGTGTAAGTCATTCCTCTTCGACATGCAGTCGTTCCAAGCCGCAGTAACCGCCTCCAAGGGAGAGCCTCTTCTCCTCTCCTTCTGTTACCTATGCCTCGCCACGTTCGCTAGCCGCCTTCCATTGCGAAGATCCACCGATCACCAGGGCACGCCCCCAAGCAGTTTTTCTGAAGGCTATCTGATGGCCGGCCTGTTTAGTGCAGTTATATTTAGACAAAACCTAATCCTGATCCCCATGTGGGTTGTTGAGGGATCAAACTGAAGTTTTTTTAAAAAAGAAAAATTATTCAATTATTATTATAACAATACTATATATGGGGAAGTCAAGGTACGGCTGTCACAATACATTTCTTCTTTCCTTATGTTTGTCCATCAATATTTGCAATATATATGTAGCTAATACAAATGCAACTAGACCCCAAATTCCTAAAAGAATACACTACATGTACTTCTACATAGTTAATTGTACTATATGTACTTGTATTTTTTATGTAGATGTATAATGATTGCAGTAGTTTTATAAATAATATATATATATATATATAAATATATAAAACTTTAATGAGCATCGAAATAAATGCACCAAATTAGTGACCCCTTTACGGCCCAGAAGACATGCCGGGAACCCTTAATTTTCCATGGTCAAGGCATATCATTTTTCTTTATAGTATACAAATTAGATGACGGTGACCAACTCTTCAAATTATCACTGTTAGCTTCCCATAATTACCATCAGCCAAACAGGCAGCTTGTTATTTTCTTATAGTAATGGAGAATAATATCTACGGTTAATTACCTGAAGAGTGCACTGTTTGTAAATTGACCACTGCAGCGCTCCATACGGCCGCTTCATAAAGTTCACCTAGTTTTGGCAATATCGCTGCTAATAATTATAAAAATGGAATTAAATTTTTAAATTTATTTATTTATTTACAAATTTTATGTACATATTTACAGATTGAAATTGAATTTCCAATATGTAAACATTACACCCCTCAATACCAATGAAATTGATACAATATTATAGAGGATTTACATGCAGAGAAAAAGGAACGAAAAACATGAAGCTCAGGTGGAAAGGTTAATTAAGGATACTTTTGATTCTATTGTGTCTGTATGTAATTGTTCTGTCATAGTTACCAATATCGCGGCAAAGAGAATTTGTGTGGCAGCCTTGGTGGTAGTTTTAGTAGTCTACTTTTACTTTCTCTTACTCCTAGTAAGAGGAAGTATAGAAATCATGTCAAATTTTCGATATTGAGTTTTCACTGGAAATATCTGTTTTGAGGTACCCTGAGTCCAAAAAAAGTGATTTTTAGCAAATGGTCTGTGTGCGTGTGTGTCTGTGTGTATGTATGTGAACAGCATAGCTCAAAAACGAAAAATCGTAGAAAATTCAAACTTGATATTCCGTTTAGTTATCGCCATGGGATCCGACGGTGAGTCAACTATCAAAATTCCTCAACCGGAAGTACCACATTACTAGTTTTTTTTTGTTTTTTTTACGTTTTTGCAATTTTCTCAAAAATGGTTCTAACGATTTTCTTCAAACTTGGAATATCAACTACACATAGCAACAGCTACAACTTTTATTTAAAACATTTCCACGGGAAAATTCATTTAAGAGCACTTCTGGGGGAGGGGTGGGGTTAGGTTTTCATCTTAACTGCTATTTTAGTTTATTAGACAAATTTGTCATCTAAATAATGTTAATTAGAATTGAATATGTTGTTGAAATTCCGAGTTTGAAAAAAATCGGATAACCGGAAGAAGTGCGTTTGTTTTAACACTTTACTAAATGATTTTTTTTACTTTTTCACGATTTTCTCAAAAATGGCTCCAACGATTTTCTTGAAACTTTGTATATAAACTAAACATGCAATGATCTACATCTTTTATTTGAAACATTTCTCTGAAAAAATTCGTTTAAGGGTACTTTTATGGGAGGGGTGGGGTTACAGCTTCCTCTAAAGTGGTATTATCATACTTGATTATACAACTCTATCATCCAAACAAAAATAATTAGAAATAAATAGATGGCCAAAATCTCAAGTTTTAAGAAAATTAGTAAGCCGGAAGTACGCTTTTACTGAACAGTTTTTCAGTTTTCGACGAATTTCGTTATATTCGGTACACAAACTATAACCTTTCTCAATTATAATTTTGAGAACAAGAGTAAGAGAAAGTTGTGTGAGTGTATTTTATACCTGTAAAAAATTGGTTTCTTAATTTTTATTAATTTATTATCATCTTTGAGAATTAACTAGAGCATTCATTAATAGAAAGTACCTCATTGTTTTATTTAAAAAATTATAATGATTAAATAAAACATAATTAGATTGCATGAAATTTTCTTTTCAATAACATGAAAAATCTAAACATGTATTAGAGTTAATTGGTCCAGGCGTACATATTACTCAGTTTGGGATGGTTATATACTATTCTGTTTACAACTAGAGTCCTGTTCATATTGGTGAGAGGCAGTAAAAATCTAATGTAAAATACGCACACGGCTTTCTCTGTTACAATTCTAATTGAAAGATTTTCAAATGTGGTATTTTTCTTAAACATTCAGTTGGCCTTCACAGCCATTTAATATGGGTGATAGGTGATACGGGTGTTGATTAGCAGCGATAAGTTTTCTGTATACAGTGCTATAGCACTGCTATCTGTCGGCCACCAGGAAAACTTACTGGCAGTCTGACAGAGAATATCATGTGAATGTTTCACATAGATATTTTTCCCAGTTGCCTAGTAATCATTATTACTTTTTAAAAGTGAAATAGGAAAAGAAAAATGTTTATCAGATATCTTTACTATAAATAACAAGATGAAAAGGAAAACTATTTGGGAAAGTGAACATCTGACTGAAAACATTCAGGCGACATGACACTACTTTCTGTTTCGATCGCAAAGTTTCAAAAGAAATGCAAACCAGTTCAGGTGTTACTCCATTTTTTTTTTAAATTGAATATATCGTATCATTAACAGCATTTTAAAAGCTGTTGATTCAATAATTCTTTCTACATTATCAACCACGTTTTGAATAAGATCACGAAACAATTTTGGTTAAGTTTGAATAATAAGTCTGCCTTCTGCGCTGAGCTGCCCGCGAAATATTCTATTAACACAGTTGCATGCCCCCAACCAGCCTAGTAGAAATCAGACTTGATAAAATAAATCTAAAAGTAACTGAGTAGTTTACCTTTCCTCTTTGTAGCCAAAACTTCATCATTTTTTTATTGAAATTGATTCTGAGTTTAAAATATAACTTGGTTAGATCATATTGGCAGCTATGAAGATGTTAGACATGTCTAAACTTGATATTATTTTTAAATGTTAGTTTTGTACACAACTATTTCAAGTTTACAGTCAAACATTGTCGTATTTCCATTATTTTATCCGTCGTAGCATGCATATTAGATTTATTCCTGACCGGTTTCGGATATTCATCCATCGTCAGAGCAAATTCACCAAGTTTGTGTAGAGAGTTCACTTCAACTAAATGTTTCTGTAGACTCACACTTGTTGGTTGTATGTATGTGGGAAGGTTAACCATTAACGATAACCTTCCCACATACATACAACCAACAAGTGTGAGTCTACAGAAACATTTAGTTGAAGTGAACTCTCTACACAAACTTGGTGAATTTGCTCTGACGATGGATGAATATCCGAAACCGGTCAGGAATAAATCTAATATGCATGCTACGACGGATAAAATAATGGATGTTATCCAGCATTGCGGACCCAGCCACATTTTCATCAATTGTCGTATTTGTTGAATATGTGGATGGATCCGCAATGCTGGATAACATCTGGTATTTTATCTGTCGTAGCATGCATATTTATTTTCTTGCTGACCGGTTTCGGATTTTCATCCAGTCAGGGCTAATTCACCAAGTTTGTGTAGAGAGTTCAATTCAACCTATTGTTTCTGTTTCTTGTTACTCAAACGTGTTGGTTGTATATAATTTTATGGGGAGGTTATAAGATTATGTTACTATGTGTGTGTGTGTGTTAATGGCAAAATGGAATTATTGTAAGTTATGATTAGACATTAGAAATAGTGTATAATAAATTTGTTTACTGTTTTGCAGAATACTCTATAACTAAATTTTTAATAGTGTTGTAATATGCTCAGTGTCTTATCAAGTTATTTTTATTAGGGGGGGGGGGGCGATAAGTTATTTCAGGAGTTAATAGGAATAGATAAAGTTTGAAGAAAGCCGATGCAAAGTTTATGGACAGTCAAAAGCATGTACAAGTAATACATAAATGTGAAATACAAGCTGGGTTAATACAAGAAATTATGTAAGTAAATTGATATGTAAGCAGGTTGGCAGCAAGCGGCAAATTGGAGACGAGTTAAAATAAATATTAAAGGAAAACAAATGCATTTGTTTTTATTTATCATGCTTGTTCTTAAATGATGTTTAAATTATAAACTATTACATAAATAATAAACTAAAACTTTATATAAACTATAAACTAAAACATATTTTTACTATAATTTAAACATAAATTAATAGTATTTAAAAACTTTTTATTTAGTTTATTTATATGGTTTATTTAAAAAAAAAAAAAACAAATATTTTTAAATATTTATTTTAAGTGTATATTTTATGTTATTTTTCTATTTTTTTATTTTTTATTTGTATTGAAACCTTTGTACAGACCCTGAAGAAGGCAATAAATTTCCCGAAACGTCGGTAGAAATTAAAAAAAAAAAAAAGGGTCTTTTGTATGACCGAACCTCAACATCCAATTTACAACATAAATTTTATTGAACAAGTGTTTTTAAATAAAGTTAATAGGCATGTATGAGAATATGAAGTTTTAATAAACGAATCCATGTAGTCGTATTTCGTGGAAAACGCAAAAAATTGTGAAAAAAATGCTTGACAAAAAAGTCAATCCACTTTTTGATGGGTGGATGGATTTTGACGAAAATGAGGTGCAACTAATAAATTGAAATATCAAAATTGAGGTTCTTGAGATTTTTTGTTTGCAATATTTTATTCGCACGCACGCACACACAAACATATCCATACAGTTCTTACTTCAAGAACCTATTTCCAGCGACAACTCAATTCCGAAAATTTGATAAATCATACTTCCTCCTTACAGAAGTAAGAGAAATGAGAATTTTTTTTTTTGGAATTGTTCAATAAGATATATCAAAAGCAAAAAATCGCAGTGTTCAAACTTTATATCTGTTTACCATTCCAGCAATTCACATAAACACATATATAGTTGTATATCTATATATGTGTGTCATGGCGTCTCAAAGTATTCAAAGTTAGACGTTCTTTAATACTTCTCAAGTGAAAAGACTCCTTTTACTTAGTCAGCAAACTTTTCCAATTAATAGATACGCAGAACGTACAATTGTTACACACCCATTAACATATTATATATTATCAAAACTAAACTAAAAGTGGAAATTTTAAAGTCTGGGCGTTCTCTGAACGATTTGGACAACCAGAGAAGACCCTCTAATGTATTTTGTGTGACAAGAGTGACATTCCAAATAGTGACCAATTTTATCGTTACTTTCATTTTTCAAAAGTGAGAAGGGCACTTCCAAGTTCGTGGAAACTAATTTGAAAATTTTGACACAGTACTTGTTATGGCTGTAAAAGCGTCTCTCTCTAAAACTTCCTGATATCCTCCTATCAACCGTTCAACACTGCTAAAATTCTACTAATCCATTCTCTTACCCATTGTTCTATTTTGTTGGTCAGCAGATAGTGTTCTATTTAAGACATAGGTAAATTCTGATTATTATTGCGGTATTAGAATGTAAAGTGGGGGTGCCTTGCTTGCTAGCTAGCTGAGTCCTAAACCTCCTCCCATCTGTCCATTAATACATTACAGTGTATACCTTCTTTTTACAAAAAATCAAAATTAGAGGACACTCCAGGCTACCGTACCTAGCGCATAGCGCCAAAACCGGTGCCTATACTTAGCCTTGCGCACATAGTAGGCAAGTTTCCATCCCTGACACGTGGAGGCGGACCTCTACATATCGTCTAGTCCGGCGCATTACCGCTTCTTCACGAGCAAACTCAACAAAATCTTTAGAATTGATAGCAATTTTCATTACTCTTCTTCCGGCCAGTTCTCTCCCCTCCTTATCAGCTTGAATTCTTTATGGATTCTTGCCTCAGGAAGGACCTGATACCGGTGATCGGATTCAGGAGAGGACATCGGAAGAGAACTTGATGCACTGTATTCCTTTCACCCATTCGCAATTCTGGGAATCTTTCAACCCCCAGCTCATGGAGCTTAGAATTGAATTCCCCGTGGCCTGTGAAGTATTGCGTTACGGTTTGGGATAGCTCCAGTCATTGAATCGATAGTCTGTGATGCAGATTTGCGAAGAATTTATATGCGATTCATCCCTGTCTCTGCCTCATCCTAGCGTCTTTGCCACTTCCCAGTCCTGTACTCTCGGATCTTTTTCTTTGCAAGAGTAGGAGGTGTCTTTTTTTTATACTTATAGGTAAGGGCCCTCATCTCTACGAAGAGATCAATCGGCAACACTCCAGCGACCACCGGTAAGGAGACCGTGGATGATGTCGCAAAGGACCTTGTTACAGATCACAAAATGGCTCTTTGTGATCTCTATTCGTACTAGATTGCCGCTGTATGACTGCATGTCAAGCTTGTCAGGCCAACAGGCAGTTCTTTTTACAAAATTCAAAATTAGAGCACACTCCAGGCCACCGTACCTAGCGCATAGCGCCAAAACCGGTGCCTATGGTCACTCAGCGTTGTCTATATAGTGGGCAAGTTTCTATCCCTACTACGTGGAGGCGGACTCTACTTATCCGCCTAGTCCGGCACATTACCACTACTTCACGAGCAAACTCGACAAGATGTTTAAAATTATTAGCACTTTTCATTAACTCCTTGCATTCTCCCGGCCAGTTCTCTCCCCTCTTTTTCAGCTTGAATTCCGTATGGATTCTTGCCTCGTCGAGGAGAGACCATCGGAAGAGAACGAGAGTTCTTTTTACAGACGGTAAATATTTACGGTAGATTTCTTGAGTTAATTAGCAGAAGTATGCTGTGTTTAACTGAATTATAAACAAAAGAATTACGCCAGCTTTGTGCCCTAAGATGATGTGGGAATTTTGTAATAAATAAACAACAATGGCTTTCCTTTGTAAGTTGATTATGTGGTAGAATTACTTTTTAGATATATAACAATTTCCTTGAAAAACCTGATTTTCTTAATCTATCAATAAAATGAAAATTATTAATTGTATAATAATAATACCATGTTAGGTTTAAAGTTAAATTCAAGATTTAACAGTAAGAAAAGTTGAATAATCATTGAAAATTGTGTTTAAAAAACCAACATCTCCTCTATTACCAGCATCCAGCTGTAGTATATCTTATTTCTAACCTTTTGGTACTATTTCCACAATTAATTTCATGCAGGCAATAACTCTGACATTCTGCAGGATCTTGCCTGTAAACCTGTACAATCCGTAAGGCAGACGAAAGCTCATATCTATTTTAATTGGAACATCCTTAAATGTGTAGCAACCCTGCAACATTTAAATATACAACTATTACATCGGCTTGTTTTTATATTCCATTCAAAAATTATTCCACCTCTACTCAGATCACAACAGTTCTATGAACAGTGAATACTACAGGCAAAATTGTACTGATAATTAGATCATTGTTATCGTGCTGGACTAGTAACATGGAGATCCCTGGTTCGAATCCAGCAGTGCTGCCCTTAGATTTTCTCTTTCCAGGAGCCTCTACAGCTCACTGTCCGGTGATGGGCAGTGCACTGAGATGGCTCCGGGGCGCCAATGACCTCAGATGTCGACGCGCCTTAAAAAAAAAAAAAAAAAAAAAAAAAAAAAAAATTAGATCATTGTAAATAACTTACCGCTGTTATTGGACAGCCATCTATTTTCGCATTGCGGAATAATGATTGTACATAATTAGGGAACAGTTTCGTTATAGATGTGCAAGCCTTAGTAAAAGTTGTATTTAAGAAGTTTGGTCTCCAACCGCCATTGCCCCAAATTTCTGCGAATATATTCAGCTGTAACATGATGATATAGAATGAATGTATTTATTGGAATGAGAGCATTTATTGGTATATAAGCTTGTATGGATGTTTTATTGGTATGAATCGGTAATCTAGTTGTAAGTAGAAAAGTTGAAAATGTAAGAAATATGAAGGATCTAAAGATAGTATGAAGGATGTTAATAGGACTGAGCTAGCTGGTCTGACAGATTTGACTATGTTGGATGTTAATCTATTTTGCCCAAAATGGGTTAGAGAATATATATATATATATAATGCATGGCAGAAATGGCTCAAAAGCTAATGCCAAAAAAAAAAAACATGATGATAAAGATATTTACGAAAAATTATAATGATTTACCTGAAGCAAGTAAACGGATGAGAGGGAAAGTGGCTGTAAAGTGGGGCCTATTGTGGACCCCTTGGGTGACCTCATTTTTCTTTCTACTAACTGGAGCTACGTATAACAAAATTATACACAAGAAGTATCTCTACCGGTCCTGGATGTATATATTGATGTGTCAATCAGTAAATTAGGAAGTCAAGATCTCTGAAGGCTCGGGTCAGCCACTCTGAACTCAGTACAGCCAATAGTTCTAACTACCTACACACATCACTCTATGCAAGTAACACGCTCTTCGCTACGCTCTTGACTTAGGAGACTATCCCCAGCTGGCACCAGCAGCAAAGCACGGAGCACTCACCCAGACCAAGCCCTAAGAATTATCACTGATGCTTTAAACCCATGCCTACGACAGCGATAGAAATGCAACCATCAAAGCGATTCAACACAGATATTGACCATAGATGTTAACGCGCTTTAAATAAAAAAAAAAAAAATTTAACATAGATAACTGTATACAATCTCCCCAAAGTTAAAAGACTTTTTGTCGACTGCTGATCATTTAACAGCTATGTAAGACGACCTTAAAAAAAAAAAAAAAAGATTACAGGTTTAGCGGGTTTGCTCTTCGGGTCACATATATCACGCTTAAGGATTTTTGTACTTCAATAGAAAGTTAAATTCTCCGAATTTTGAATTAAAGTTCTTAGTCTTAGAAATTCTGCGATAGATCGCCAAAAAAGCCTTTAGTTGATGTTTATTCGATGGATCAGCAAGGATATTATAATCAACGCTAGATTAGGAGACTATGCTTCCGTTTTTAGGGTTGCTACACCAATTTGGATGAAACGTTAGCCTTGAAAAAGTCAGGTTAAAAGTTAATAATGAACTTTAACATAGACTCAAATGTGGCATAATACCTGGGCTGTGATTAAACCTTAAGACATCATTGAGTACCTCAGAATCACTAATAAATGCAGCGAGAAGGGTGAAAAAGTATTTTTACAATATTAACATTGTTGATTACATCTCCTTTTTGTTCATCTATCTATCTATCTCCATGACGCTACAACCCTTAGTGGGCCCTGGCCTCCTCTAGGAGTCTATTCCAGCTGTCTCTGTTGGTTGCAGCTGCTGTCCAGTTGCGAGTACCCAGGAGATTTCTCGCATCGTTGGCAACACCATCCAGCCATCTGAGCTTCGATCTGCCGACCTTTCTTGTTGTGCCCACTTCTCCTTCCAGAATTTTCCTTGGCACTTCATCTTGTTCCATTCTAATCACGTGGTCCGCCCAGCTCAATCTGTTTAACCTAATCTTCTTCACTATATCTACTTCTCCATATAATTCATATAACTCCCTATTCTTTCTTCTTCTCCATAAATTACCTTCATTAATTGGACCAAAGATTTTTCGGAGAATTTTCCTTTCGAAAATAAGGAGGTTTTTTTCATCTGTCTTAAGAATGGTCCAGGTTTGAAAGCATACATTAGGACTGTAAGAATGAGCGTTTTGTAGAGCCTAATTTTGGTTTGCCTGGATATCAGATTGCTCTTCATATATTTCATTAGGCCAAAGTAGCATCTATTTGCGGCTGTAATTCTTTTATTGATTTCGGCAAGATGCTATTAATGGAGTTAATTTGGGAGCCAAGGTAGTTAAATTCGTTAATTCTCTGGAAGACATAGGAACCGATTTGCTAATTCTCTCCCGGAGGGCCGGTGCCTCCCCCAACGTACATATACTGTGTTTTTTACTCGTTTACAATTAGTCCCATGGATAAAGCTGCTTTTTGTAAAGAGAGGACGGCATTCTTTAATGCAGGAAGGGTATGAGATATGATATCCATATCGTCCGCATAAGCGTTTGGTACAATAAATTGGACTGATTTATTGTATATGATTCCAGATGTCTGTATATCTGAATCCCTTATTACCTTCTCTAGGGCTAGGTTAAAAAGGAGGCAGGCGAGAGCATCCCCCTGCCTCAGCCCTTTGTTTGCCGCAAATTTAGGGGATAAATCAGATTGAATCCGAACTGAACAGGATACTTCCTTCATCGTCATATGCACTAGCCTGTAGCCTGATAAGTTTCAACGGTATATTCATCTCTTCCATAGCCTTGTAAAGTTTCGGGCTTAGGACGCTATCATAGGAACTTTTAAAATCTAAGAAAAGAAAAGGATAACCTCTTCAAAAAATGAAGATGGGAGATTACTAAACAGAAAGGAAAGACATAATGCATTAGATGGACACGACAGTTTCTGTTCATACCACCCAATATTTCTCCAGACACCAGCAGACTTTTCCGGTCAAAAGGAAAACCTCAAAACATTGCTTGAACCGTTTAAATTTTCTTATTTCTTTTCTTAAATAACCAATAAAGATAAAAAAAATCTCTCTTTGTGATTTTATTTTAAGAGATGTAATAATATCAGAAGCCATTTTTGTTTGTTTTGTATTTAGTAAAGAAGTCGTGGAAAATAGCATTCCAATTTTACTTTACAATTAAAATATGAGTTTGCAGGAGTATTATTGCCAAACACTCAATTTCTTTAGCCAAATAAAGATTAGATACAGTTTGTGCATTATAGTGGCAACACTGACCTGGCTGTCGTCGCCAAACTCCTCTAGGATCGTCATATTACTATTGTACGAGTAGACTGTCCTGTTGTATTTGTTGAGTCTGTACTTATCAAATATTATCGAATAACCTTCAGTTGATTCACATTTTTCGATTGATTTCAAATTATTTTCTGCAGGACCCTGATAACAAAAAATCAAAACAGATTATTAGAAAAAGAATTATTTCAAAAAAATAAAAAAAATCTATGAAAAGTGTACCTCTTCCAGTTACTGGATTCGTATCAAAACCATCAAATTATTTTTAGCATTTCATGAAATTAGACAAAAATCTAAAACATTTCATTGGACAAACGTCGTTTGCACTAAACGTGAAGCAAAATAAACACTGGGTGCCCGGGCTCCCCCCTGGACCAAGGTTTCCCTTCTCCTACTTTTCTTACTTCTCCAAAAAAAACTTTTTGTGGACAATTTTTGTGCAAATTTGGAAGTTTTTAGCAATCATTTAAATGGCGATTGAATTGAATTGGACATTTTATTTGTTGGTTGTTAAGATATGACAACACCTACCTGAAAGTGATTATTTATACGGATGCACTATCCACATAGCCATAATTTCAAACACCATTCAATAAATGATGGATAAGGATAGTGAGTGTAATGGTTGTAGGAGGACTAGGTAATTCCCTTTTACAAACACTTTCCCAAAAAGGGATATTTTTAAATAATTCAAAAATTTAAATTTCTATTTACATATTTTTTTTTTTGTTCATTAAAACATGTAGCTTTTATTTAATTTATCTAACAGGGCCTCCAAAAAAATGGAACCTTATTAGTTTTGTTTACTTAAAAAAATATTACAAATATCTTTTATAACTTGTACATTTTTTTTTTTAATAACTATACTCAGACATTTCTGTCAGATGATAAATATTTAAAAGATTCAGTATTTTTTTTTTAAATATTTTGCATTTTAGATACAATAGAAATATTCATCATGCTATGTGCTGTTGCTAATCTTTTTCCATCTTAAAATTGATTCCGGTTATATTTTACAGCTCGAAACTTTTTTTTTGAGCTGTATTTATATAGCAGTTGTATTACTTACGCTGAATAAAAATCGCTTTGCAGATCAACTGGATAATTCACATTTATTTTTATAAACTCCTCAACAAAGAGGAGAAGCATCTAAATGGAGCTCTAGCTTGCCATTATAATCTCAATATATGGTGCTTCTTCTTTAGTGATGAAAAAAATTCTGGCCACAAACATATCTTTTATTTTACTTGTTATCCTGATGATGATGTGGCGGGTGAACTGCAGAGGTTGTACTGAAATATGGTGCTGTCTCACTATTTAATAAAGTATGGCACACCTGGCACACTCTTGATTCACGCTGAGCTGGCCCAGATGTTACTTTATGTCCAAGACAGGATAAACAGAAGATACGATCGCAATGGCGGCAGTTATACTTTCCTTTCGAAGCAGATTTAAATGGCTGTTCACAACCTCTACATTCATTGACATCTTCCTCATGTTCCCATCTTAAAGTAGTATTTTGTCCTCTAAGTCGTTCCAATTCCCTTTGTAAGCTCTGAGAAAGAAGGACAAAATCTTTTTGCACAGCTTCACCATTCTCCAATCCAGTTTGAAGTGATGTCAATCTTGTACGTAATTCACATTCGCTTGCTTCAAGTTTTTTCTTGGCCTGTGAATGTATTTGCGCACTCATTGTACTAATCTGTTGATTAAGTGCTTCCTTTTCTTGTTCACATTTTATAAGGGCTGCATGTTCCTTATGTAACGCTGACTCTTTTCTGAATAAGTCTTCTTCTAGTTTTTCAAGTGTTGATTGTAATTGATCCTGTTTCTCTTGCTTTTCAGCACATAAACATTCAAGACTTTTTACATTTTCATTAGATCTTTCATGACCAACTCTTGCTTTGATTAATTGTTCACGTTGTGTAAGCCACATCTCCTGTAAGCGCTCAACATTATCTGGTAGATTAATTTCTTCATTTTGTAGCGCATACGAGTGGGCATTATATTTTCCAACAAGATCCTCATTTTCCGCTTGTAACCGATTCAATTTTTCCTCAGTAAGTTTACGTTCTTCCGTGAGCTTTGCAAATTTATTTTTGATATCTTCACAAGTTCTTATATAAGTCTGTTTTAATTGTTTAAGAGCGTCTTCATTAATTTTCATTTTCTCTTGTAAATCAGTTACCTCATTTTTATGCTGATCTCTAGATTCTTGCCATTTACTTTCTAGCTGTTTATTTAAGACAGTTTCCTTTGCTAACTCATCTTTATATCGTTCTAATATAGGAGGAGATGTTGGTTGTGGATGTTGATAGATAAATAACACCTCAATATTGGTATAAGATATATATAATTGATATATATGTATCTTATACCAATATTGAGGTGTTATTTATCTATCAACATCCACAACCAACATCTCCTCCTACAACCATTACATGAGATTCGGTCTTTTTTTAAAAATAAAAATCTTATAATCTTTGCCAACGTTTCGACAAATATATATTGTCTTTATCAAGGCATAAAAATAAAAAACTGTAAAAAACTTCAAAACATGACAACTTTAACTTATATTTTAGGAAAATAAATAGGTGGAAACACTTCATCACGTCAGGGAATAGTTACTCTATGCTCACTCTATTCTCTACGGTGTTGAGGTGTCCCCACCTATAAATATAAGTTAAAGTTGTCATATTTTGAAGATTTAACGTTTCTTAATTTTATGCCATGATAAAGACAATATATTTGTCGAAACGTTGGCAAAGATATAAGTTTTATTTTTATTTTTAAAAAAGATCGAATCTCACTATCCTTATCGATCACTTAAGAACAGTCGAGAAGAATCTTCCACCATTCAATAAACGTCACATAAAATCACTTTTTTTTCAGAAAGAAAAGCGTTAGACAAGAGATGGGCAATGAAAATGATTGTGGTCTCTCATTGAGTTTATCTCCCTGTCTCTTAATGTCATAAGTCAAGTCCTTAGAATCTTAAGTGTACATATATTAATTATAGTGCAGTAGTAATAATATTTAGTTATTCATTTTAAACCTCCTAAAACTCCTATCACATATTAAAATGCTGGAATTAGGTACTCAGTTAATATTCTTATTCAGTATATACTTACTGAAAGTTTTGCAGATTCCACTAAACTGAAATGGATTAACAAAACTATAAGAAATATTTCCTTAAAAAATCCTCTAAAGTCCATAATAGATAGACCACCCCGGCAGCCAATTGACAATAATAATATATTCAATAATATGTGCTGTTCGCATCATATCTATCTGAGGTAATTATCAAATCAGATACTGTTGCTTGCATTGTTTCCATAATATAAAAAGGATTTCCTCTTTTAAAATGGAAAAAATTGATAAATTTACTAATAAATGAGTGAAAAATATTGCATCACAGGAAATACTGTACAAAAGAAATCATTTATATATAAATATATATTAGTTTTTTTGTTGTTTTTTTTGAGCAAACTAGTTGGCCCTTTATGTCATCTTAGTCATTCAGTGGTACTAGAGTAAGATCAAAGCATAACAGCTGTATTTTACTGAGGTACCGAGCTCGCTCAATGAATAGAGGCGTATCCATCGGTAACCGGTGTTCCCGGCCCCGGTCTAATTTTTCAAACTCCTGCAATACTGTTGTAATTACAATTATAATATTATACTTATAAATTATATATATATAAATTATATAAATTAATAACTTTAATAATTAATAATTAATAATAATATAAATTACTAGCTAACCCGACCACGCTACGCTGTGGCTCAGCCTGATTTTTAGGCTTAATCAAGCGTGTCTACTAATTTTTCTTTTGAATGTACAATGTTGCAGAAATTAGATGGGAAGGTGATTTTTCCCATTTCCGGATTTGTAGGAGCAGTGCCGTTACCGAGTTCGAGTAATTGTCTTGAAAATATGGCAGCTGTTGGATCGTTTTGAAGTTGAACTCTCATATTCGGTGTTAAATGAATTTTTTTTACTGTGCTCCAAAGAGTTGAATATTTCAAGCAGGCATGCAATTCATCCGCTGGTGTTGAACGAGATATCACTGGAAGCGTTTGCCTGAAGTCACCGGCTAGTAACACCAATGCTCCACCAAATGGAACCTGATTATTTCGCAAGTCTTTCAATGTATGGTCTAATGCTTCCAATGACTTCTTATAAGCCATTGTGCACTCATCCCAATGATTTTGCACGCCCGAAGAACCTTTCCCATTCCTGATGTTTTAGAAATGTTACATGTTGGGTTATTCTGTGAAGTGCATGTTTAAGTCATGACAGTTGCAAGTGCTGAATTCGCTGTTCTACCTCCTTCCATCTACTTAGCAGCAATACCTGAAGTAGAAAATGCTAACGTAATATGGCCGTTTGAACGGATTTTAGCTCGGAATTTCCCGTTTCTGTGGGAACTTCGGAATAGAGGTACTTATAAGTAGTTGAGAAAGAGGTTCATCGTAACGCGTTGAGTGAGCCAGCATCGTAACGCGTCTGGCTATTTCTGCCAAACTCGCGAAACGCTCGGAGAAGTTCCCGTTTCCGTGGGAACTTCGGAGTAAGAAGTATATATAAACAATCTTATATAGAAATGCAACGTTGTGTAAAAATTTCAAGTCAATCCAACGACTACTTTTCGAGTTTGGCGGCCACAAACGTACGGATGCTGAATTTAGATATACGAATATAGATTATAATGTAGGTTGTCCAGAGTTAAACTTAACTTCAGGGATTGGTTCTTTAGACCAAAACAAGAAAAAAGTCCTCTAGTCGTTTTGTCCAGAAACGCTTATTATCGAATTAAACGCAAAAGTTACTCAATAATTCTGGTTTTTCCTTCTTTTTCACATAATCTTTCTCAAAAAGAGTACACTTTATCGAAAAATATACTGAAATAAATCTTGCAGAGGAGAGGTCTCATCCTAAATCTAAGGAACCACCAAAAAATTAGATTTATCTTTAATGGTTCAAGAAAAACTTATTTCCTAAACATGCAGATTAGCGATGATTTCATTTCTTTTTTGTAATTTTTATTACGTTATGGATCCTCAAAGAATGTAGTTTTAGTTAATACCGAATTTAGTTTGCAATTAGCAATTAAAATGATACTAAAATTAAGTTAAAAAAATCTGGTGTGAAACACTCACACAACTTTCTCTTACTCCACTTATCAAAATTATAATTGACAAACTTAATAGTTTGTGTACCAAATTAATTCAAATACGACGAAAACTAAAAAACCGTTCAGTAAAAGCCCACTTCCGGTTTTACTAATTTTCTTGAAACTCTGAATTTTGGCCATCCATTTATTTCTAATTAATTTTGTTGGGATGATAGAATTGTATAATTAACTATGATCGCACTTAAGAGGAAAACATAACCCACCCCTCCCCTAAAAGTGCCATTAAATGAATTTTCCTAGAGAAATGGTTTAAATAAAAGTTGTAGCTCTTTGTATGAGTATTAATATATCATGTTTAAAGAAAATCGTCGCAGCCATTTTTGAGAAAATCGCGAAAAAGTGAAAAAAATCATTTAGTAAAAGTGGTAAAGTAAACGCACTTCCGGTTATCAGATTTTTGTCAAACTCGGAATTTCAACAACATATTCAATTCTAATTAACATTATTTAGATGTTAGAATTTTTTAATAAACTGAAATAGCACTTCAGATGAAAACCTAACCCCAACTCTTCCCCATAAGTGCCCTTAAACGAATTTTCTCAGAGAAATGTTTCAAATAAAAGTTGTAGCTTTTTGTATGTGTAGTTGACATACCAAGTTTGAAGAAAATCGTTGGAGCCATTTTCGAGAAAATTGCAAAAAAAGTAAAAAAAACCTACAAGTAAAATAGTACTTCCGGTTGAGGAATTTTGACAGGTGACCTACTGTCAGATGCCATGATGATCCTAGACGGAATATCAAGTTTCAACTTTGTATGGTTTTTCGTTTTTGAGCTATGCTTTTCACATACATACACACAGACACACACAGACCATTTGCTAAAAACCACTTTTTTGGACTCAGGGGACCTCAAAACGGATATTTCCGGTGAAAACTCGATATCGAAAATTTGAAACGATTACAATACTTCCTCTTACTAGGAGTAAGAGAAAGTAAACAAATTAATGTATTCAAATAAATTATCTTACATATCAAAAGAACATATTGCTCAAAATTCCTCCCTCCTGCACGAAAGGAAAACGCAGCTCCTCAACAAAGCATGTTTAACTGTAGTTCTCACTTGCTGTTCTCGAATTTCGATACAATCAACACTAATCTGCCTAAAGTGCTCAAGTGGTTTACAGTCTCAGCGTAATTAACCTTTACTTTAAGGGTTCCAAATAAAAAGAATCCATTGGGTTAGATGGGTGAGCGAACGGGCCAATGAATTGGCCGTTTTTTATCAATGAAATACCGAATATCATTATTTGCATAAAATCTCGTTTAATACAGTGATGTTATTCCTTCTTGAAGATAGCTTCTATCGTACTGAACTTGATAGCCTGTATCCCATTCAATATCCGCCTCAAAATTATTCCATTTACCCTTCTTTTAAATAGGCTTTCTGATTAACTAGTGAGAGGTACTGTCAAAGGCATCTTTTATGCCCAGAATTGTGCAAGTAACTGAGTCCTCTGGATTTAGGACGGTATCAGAAGATCTATCCACTCGATAGTAACCCGAAATTGGTGCAAAGGCACTTATCCAATACTAAGATAACTATCTACTCCTTTCTCCATTGCTTTAAGAAGAAAAGTCGAAAGGTAGATAGGCATGAAAGGCTTCGGTGGGGTGGTTTTTCTTTTCTATATTCGAACGAAATCCTTCTAACTAGATAAAGAAGTTCTCTCTTACCATGTAAAAGATCAGAAAAAATATCATCCATTCCGGATAACTTTTAATGGCTAAAAGACGCTTATCGTCTTTTGGATTTCAATCAATCTTGCTGGGTTCATTTGCCTTGCGGCAATAGAACTGTCACTAGTAAGAGTATCTGTCTGGCTTCGTATAAGGCCGCCAGGTTCCTAATAATATAATTGCTTCCACCTTATCCGGTCATAACCGTACACTATCTGAACGCCGCTGGCAGCGAGCTAATATGCTCACAAAACTTCCTGAAAAACGATCTTTTTAGTTCCTTATTTTCTCATTGTATGAAGTGAGCTCACTGGGTGTAACTTTGCCTGTCTCCAGTGCACTTTACAGGGCATTTTTTTTAAAGAGTCTGTGCACTTTTGATTTTTTTGCTCAACAGTGACAATGGATTCTATTAGCAGGGTAGTGGGCATTAATGGCTTTTAAAAGAATCCCATTTACTAGGCAGTGCTGTTTAGGACATATACCAGATTGTTGTTAAACTCATCCAATCCGTTCTTTAAGGATTCCTCTAATGAGTCATCTCAGCTAGTCGCTAGAGGCCGCGCTTTACCATCTAAACATAATGCTGTTATATCCATAATGCTGTTATATCCATAATGCTGTTATATACACAGACAGACAGGCTCATCCGGAACTGAAAAGTTTTCTCATTGTTTAGAACATCGATCGTAATATGCATCGTTTTTCTTCAAATTTAAAATTCTAATGTTATAATGCATTTTAATATTGTAAAGATAATAGAAACGTAGTCTTTAATATGTAGTGGCATTTCAGGGAAAAGCTTAATGTCTAATCAAAGCATGTTTTACTGTAGTTCTCACATGCTGTTCTCGAATTTCGATACAATCAACACTAATCTGCCTAAAGTGCTCAAGTGGTTTACAGTCTCAGCGTAATTAACCTTTATTTTAAGGGTTCCACATAAAAAGTATCCATTGGGTTAAATGGGTGAGCGAAAGGGCCAATGAATTGGCTGTTTTTCATCTTAATGAAATACCGAGAATAATTATTTGCATAAAATCTCGTTTAATACAGTGATAATATTCCTTCTTGAAGATAGCTTCTATCGTACTGAACTGAAGGACTTTATGTGTACTTTAGAGAAGTTTACAGAAAAGCGTTACAGCTGTTTTGGTGAAATTCACGAAAAAATGAAAAAAAAAAAAAAAAACGTAATTTCGTACTTACGTTTAAGGATAATTGACAGGCACCTTCATGTCGGACACATTAGACATACTTAAACAGAATTATCTAGTCTGACTTTTCTTGCGGGCTTTCGTTTTTAAAGAGAAAGAAAGAGATAAAAACAATTTCTAAGAACACTTCAGGGAACCTCAAAACTGTATTTCATATAAAAAAAAACAAATTCGAAAATTTTACTGGTTCGGTGATTATAAAGCTAAATCTACTAAGAACGTACAATGTCTAATTATAACGTAGAATGTTAGTAGATGAGTCTGAGTTCGTCATCACAGAGTATAGTGATCTGCGATATAGTGTGCAATGTTGTAACTGCTATAGCCATGCAGCTGCACACATCAACTAACTCTGCTAGTTTTGTAAGAATTGTGTAAGTGCTGGGCTGATAAAATAAGTGTCCTTGTTCCCCCTAAGTAAAGGACACAATATCAGTGTCACTTAAATGGAGTATGTAATTGATAATTAAAGATTAATAAATAACATTAATAATAAATAAAGTTTATTGTTTTTATTTCATGCTTTCAGTAGATGCGGCCGTCCTGAAATCGGGAATTTTCGCAACTATCATTTCATGTGTGAACCTGAAATTATAAAATAAACAACATTTAGAGACTTTTATAGTATTTCTGTTTTTCTTATATTCTTCCCATATCTGTTTGGCACAATTTGGTTGAAAAATTTATTCTTTTTAAATTTTTCTATCAACTCAGTAACTTCAACGTTACTAAAATTAATTCTATCTTAGTTTTATTAAAGCGCATTTGAATGTAATACCTTTTTATTCATTGAATGATATAACATAAATAAATTTACGTTTTTCCAGATCAACATCAAGGCTGTGTCATTCAATGAACAAGAAATAAACAATAAATGAATTTGTAACCCTTCTCAATATAAGTGTGCAATTTCTCGATATGCGTTACACTTGGACATTATAGATAGTTCTTTTAACATTGCATTTCATGCAACCATTTTTGATTTATTATAACAATAACTTGATGCAATAAACATGATATTACTAATTAAGATAAATATAAGTTAACTAAACTTTTAATTCCACTAATTAACTTATGTTCTCAATATTTTCTATTAAGAAGGCAAACGACTGTATCCTGCTCTGATGGTTTAATAAGTTGCAGCCACTTGCCATCAACCTATCCATCAATGCTATCATATTTATAAGACGCCACCAGATATGAATCATGTGAACACGGAGTGGCCAAATACACTGCCCTAGTAGATCTACAGTGGCTCCCTTGTGGTGACTGTGTTCCTACGTTGAGTGCACAGTCGCCTGCAGAAGTGTATGAACCGGCTGTAGAAGCATGTGCTATAGTGGCCTGAGTTTGCAGTTATGGCAAGCTGAATCTAAATAGTTGTGCAGTCAGTTACCTTTAAAAACCATACTGTGGCTTGAGTGTGGGAACTGTGCGGTTCCTGTAGTTGGGTTAGGACATCCGTACAGATTTAAGATTTCTGCATAAATAGCTACTCTATTTCCTCCAATAGTATTCAGTTGCGGGTAGCAATGATTGGAAGTTTTGATGGATGCTGGCAAGTTCGTCACACTAGAGTTTCACATTAATCGCTCTGATCTTCGATTTTACTGATACTTGGTTGAAAAGGATATTCATACTACAGTGTGAGTCAGGTGAAGTTAAATGTGACAAGGACTCTCGAATGCACAGGGTTAGTATATGAGAGTGATGAACAAAGTAAAGGGTAAATACAAACATTTGATAAAATTAACGAGCTAGAGTATTTAGGAGCGGGAAATCTGGCTGTTGGTGAATCACGGCAATTCCAATAACGTGCAGTAAGTCTCCTCACAAAGCATCGGCTGGATCTGAGAACTTACAGCACAACAGTAAAGAAATACCATATTTTGTAATCCTGATTGCCAAGTGGATTTCCAAAATAGAGTTAGATGGAAATAAACGCCCTATTAGAGCAGCAAATCAGTGCTATTCTGTTCTTCAAAAGCTACTGTACAACAGCATATATATATATAAAGTCGAGGCTGTGCAAAACCCTCAACAAATTCTTCCTGATGTGCTTGAATATGACAAAATTTAATTACTTAACATCAACTGGCATCGCTCAGATGTGGGAAACAAGTTTTCGATAGATCTATGTGGAATGCGCCCAAACTTATCTAAAGTAGATGAACTAATTGAGAACAAAGTATTATATCATAAATGAAGTGGCCTACTGATAGTTCATCGGTTTGCTGTCTATCATAGGCTACCTTGCCATTAAACTGGCTAAGGAGCAAGAGTTACCTGCGAAAGAACCAGGACCACGTTTCATCTAATTGGAATAGCGTCGAATAAGGAGTAGAATATAAACAGAAAGGAATCTAATCTGTTTTATTCTATTTTCTGTAAATCTTTTAAAATAGTTACCTAGTCATCATACTGATATACGTCTCTGGTCCATGAGGATCAGTGGAATAATCCCGCGACATGTCCTGATAACTGCCCCAATCGGAGTCCTTCTTTTTGACAGGTAATGCCTTCAGTGGTAGCATATTTGTTAGAGTACTTGGCTCAGCGGTTCTTCGAACGCTGTCCTCTATTCTGATGTCATTCTCTTCGAATATTTCACTGGAAAAATTGATAAACACAAAAAAAACCTATTGTCAGAAACGTCGAAAAGATAAAAAAATATGAAAACCACAAAGTTGACAACTTTACCATGGGCTGACTTTGTCATACATTAGTGGCATATATGCTCGACATTCTTCAGGATCCAGTTTTAGTTGATGTTTTCTCTTTTCTTCCCAGATGTTTAAGGGTTCATCCGGACAGACCAAGTTTTGTCGATCACATCTGCCTGTTGGCCAACATGATTTTTCAATAATAAGAACAATGTTGCCATCTAAATTTAATTAATCCCTTACCTGCATAATACTTAGTTTTATCCAGAAAATGAAAGAGTTTGTGCTCTTTTTTTATCTGTTTCTCTAATCCACAATTACATATTGGAAGAGAACAATACCTTGAATTAAATATTTCTTGCCATTTAGCCATCTCGGCAAAAATAACATCCTAATTCCTTACCTAATATTTGTTCACTTTAACAATTATTTATATATTTTTTAAATGTTTTCATTACTTTAATTTTGAAGACATTTGCTTTTATTGATATCATATGTTTACATGACCTTATATATAATTTTATCGCTATTTGGCCGTTTGAAATAATTCACCAACATATCTGAAACAATTTTATGGTTAATGCCTCTGTATATATATTATTTGTTTAAACATCTAGTAAGAGTGAAATACACACAGAACTACAGCATACCGAATGATAATTCCTAATATGGCTTATATGTTTATTTCATTCCCTTTGATGAATTTATGTATGCAAAAAAAGGCGCTTCCTTTGTATTAGTGCCAATCTGCTTTTTGCGCTAAAAGAAAATCGTACATACTCGGGCAGTTCGGTTAAAAGCTCTCCTCTTTTTTTACTATTCTTCCTGCATTATTCTCCAATCTATTCGCTATTTCTATGAGTATCGGGTCTATTTCATCATCTGGACATTTTATCTTCTGAAGTGCACTTCTTGAGTCACTGAAACCTACCACAGTGTTGTCCCTCTCCTGGCCTGCCATATGCTTTCCAAGAGCTACCAATTCCGCCATATATACTGAAACAATATTTGAAAGCCAGTTCATCTTGGAGATGCTAGTCTGGAGGTCCCATACCAAAGGTATGGAGGTCTGAAAGACCAAAACAAACTATATTAATCGAACGAGTTTGGCAAATCAGGAAATGTGATGCATTTGTAATAATAATTATATTAAAAATTTATAACTTGTTTTATTTGGAAACCTCTGCTTAGTATCTTGCTCACAGATCAGTATTGTCTGGTTTCTTTTCTCTTGGAATCGTAATTCCTTTGTTTTCTTCTTATGTTTTCATTATTTGGTTTTTGCTACTTGATGTCCTCGTTCTATCTCAAACTGCCCAAACCTTTTCCACTTATTTACTTTCTTTGTCTGTCTGCCTAAACTTCCTTTCATTTTGATACCAATCATTAATTCGAATGGTATCATTCCAATACTTCGATTATAAAGAATGATGAGCCAAGAGTCATAAATGATCCATCTATTAATTCTACGTTCGACATACACGACTATTATTTTTATTCCTTATTATAATATAATTTAATTAATCTACTTTACTTTTTTAATTTAATTTCAGATAAAATTTTCATTTTATTGTTTTGATTTTCTTTTTTAAAAAGGAAAATTGTGGTTTTCTTCTGTGAAATATATTGTTTATTTAAGCCTGTATTTGTTTAATTTATTTATTACAGTTAATTCTTGTAAACTGTCCTCGTATACCGTGAAGATATACTCGTAAACGCAAAAAGATATACTCGTAAACCGTGAAGCTCAAGGAGTGAACTAATCCCAATTGAATAAAATAGAATAAAACGTAAGTAAATAATGATTTGTTGACAAACAATACAAAGTCCTAATCTGTAAACAGAATCAATAATTTGAAAGAAATTATTCTCTATGAATTACTAACAAATCCAAGAGGTAAACTGTTTCTAAAGGGCAAAGTGTACACTATGTTAGATTGGATGGGGGAGGGCCACGCCTCATTCCACATCGACCTTCATTGAGAGGTCTATTGTGTATCCCCTAGGTATGACATCCCTCAGCTTCGCCCTCTTAATCAGGCCTAACAAAGCTGAAAATGGCTCCGTCATGAAGCGCGTGGCTTCGTGATTGCTAGTCCCCAGTTAATGAAACCTTGTCCTCACCAGGCCGACACAAAGGACGTGTGCCGGGGTTTCCTCCTCGGCCCTGCAGAAACGGCATAACGCGTGTCAGCTAAATGGTGTATGTGCACTATTCAGCCGCCTGCAAGGCCCTGTTAGTAGACCCACTATTACCCTTATATCTCTTCGGCTATGGCTCAGTAGATCCCGGGTAAATGTAACTACATGTCTTAACAAAGAATTTAGTCTGCCTCTATCCTGGCGTTCTTTCCCACCATCGTAGATGCTGGTCTTCTATCCATTCCTTGATTGAACAGTGAATGAGGTTCCTGGGCAACCGCAGAAGGGCTCCGAGCGTATAAAGGTATCCTTCGAGGTATATTATGTTAATAAAATATTTATTTTACAAGATGCCATTTAAATGGGGGAGGTATTATGCATAAATCACGTTACTGGAAAATTCTTATTACAATGTAACTATATTTTTCTTTAAAGAATTTGGTAAATAACTTAATTTTTTTTACTGATCCCAAACTTCTGATCGGTAGTATATATAAATAAAGGGGCGGCAATTTGTCTTTTTGTCCGGGACGACGTAACCGCTTCAGCGAGCGCTGCAACTAGCCATAGAAGTGCAAAGGCTTAACTTTGCATACAAATTAAGAACAAAACCAGTTAATTAATTCAATTTGCCAAAATTTACTTTTTGGATTGCACAGACGGCAAAATCCATCCGACAGTGCGAATTTACTGAATTTTTTTTTCAATTTTTCGTGATTTTCTCGGAATTGGCTGCAACGATTTTCTTTAAACGTTGAATACTATCTATACATATAAATTCTTATCACTTTTATTTGTCACATTTTTCTGAAGGAACAATAGTACAATAGAACAATAGTTGCTTTTCTCTAAAGTACCACTAAAATAACTGATGACTGATCAAGTCCGGAAAATAAAACTTTTGAGAGAAACAAATAATGCGAAAAATAAGATTCAAATAAAGGTTGTACAAGAAAAAATTATGTTTCTAATCAAAATGATGCTCTGTTGACAAAGTCTCCATTTTCCCTCATAGTCTAGATATGACATCCCTAAATTTATTTAGTCTACTGCCTCGATTTAGGAAAAAGAAATCTGGTATAAAACAATCACCTTTCATTCCTTTATTGTATAATTCATTTGCAAATAAACGGTTAGTGGAATGTATTACACATAAATAAAGGAGGTGAGGATTATACTATTTACCTAAATAAGATTGCATTGTATGATATAAAGCTCTCTATCAATCCAGGAGCAATGCTTGTGACGGCAATTTGCAGGACAATTCAAATCTCGGTATAGGATTCTGGAAGAATAGTCTTCTGGGACAATTATTTGGAAGAATATTTAAACTCGGTATTAAATATAATAAATACATGTAACTTAATAAGAGAGAAAATAACTTAATTAATTTTAGAGTCACAATTAGCCCCCTTTAACAAATAATTGAATAATTAATAAAAGACAAAAAAAGATAGAGCTAAGGAACAAATATAAATTTTTTTTTTCTAACTGCTTTAAGAATTTAATTGTTGTAAATGAAGTTTATACTAAACAATTAGGAGTGTATTCCTATAAAACAAACAAAAAAAAATCAAATTTTACATTTTAGTTGAAATAAAAAAAGACAAATAGTTAAAAACAAATACAATTAACGTTCCTGAATTCATCGCCAGGTAACAGCACTTTCCAAATCTAGAATTTGTAGTAGTTCAAATAATTGCCGCTAGAAAGCATAAGCCTCCAGAATACAGAATCGTAGTTCCAAAATTTGCCACCCGATCACAGCGTTATCCTCTGATGTAAAAATTTTCAATAGTTGAAAATGTGTCTTTATGAAGGGACGGGAAGTGGTTAGCGTATGGACTCCCAAAAAAATCATTGGAAGTAGTGACACCTAGTGACAAACTACATAACCATAAATAAAATTGATTTCTCAGTAGGTGTTGTTATCTGGTGGCCATTTTTATAACTACAAATATACTAATTTTAATTAGTTACTTTATTAATTGGAAAACAAACAAAATCTAGTGTAAAACACTCTCACAAATTTCTCTTACTCCATTTCAAAATTGTATCCGACAAAATTTATAGTTAGTATACCAAATTTAATCAAATTCGTCGGTGTTTTTATCGAGAAAATCACAAAAACAAAAAATTGCTTACATTTACATTATAATTGAAAAAAAAGAAGCGTACACTTCATTTTTAAACTAGAAATAAATGAATATATTAATATATATTTCCAAAATTCAAATATTTAATTATCTTTTTTCTACATTATATTTCTTTCTCAAGTTATTAAGATAATTCATGGTATTATTTGGCCAAGCTATTTTTTTGGAATAATGATTGATATGATATTTTTCCCTCCCTTCATATTCATGAGAGGGTTCAGATTTTTTACATTTGTTTTTCAGCTAGAAGCTATAGGGGGCTGCGAATATTAATATTATCGTATGTAATAACTTAGATACAATGTTAAAATGAGAAATTTAAGACTATTGAAGAATAGTTTCAAACAACAATCCATCCTATATAATCATTATTTTTATAAGCATTTAACATACAGTTCAAGAACTTTTATCTAAATCTTGTCAATAAAATTTACGGGCTAATTTCATTTGTTGGTATTTGATTGAATATTGTATTTGATATATAGTTTTGAAAGCAGCTTCAAAATCTCTTGTAATGGCTGGTCCAATTGCTTGAAACATTTGTTGAGAAATTTCATTCAATATTTATTTATGTATTGCCTAAAGAAACTATACATTTCTATAGCATGAGATTGACCTCTGCTGAAAGCTGAACAAAAAGTACAAACGTTACAAGAAGAAACATTACGCTTAATCTTCAAAGTAATAAAATAATATTAAATACTTGATTAATAAACTACATAGCAACAATGATTTAAATAGATTTTATTCATTTATACAAATTATTTTAGGGAAGGAGCTTGAGGGATCTTCTGACACGTATTAATTAATACCTTTTCAAACCTATGTATATCCTTCCTCCAAAACCTCAGAGATAAAATAAAATAAGTGGTTTAACTTTTCTTTATTTTCTATATCTAGTAAGTTAGCAAAAACATAAGAACTGTGTGAAGGTAAATACCTTTTAAACAACCTCCTTCTCAAACATTTATAATAAGGCCATTCCAAAATAGTGCATAATATTATCATTTTTGTCCACCGCATAAGTAAAGCAACTCTTTTAATATCAAATAAATGGGCTATTCCATTATAAAAAATCCTGGGGTGACGATCACTAGCTACTCTAATTTGATCTATCAATCTGGTTTGAATGATATTGCACCTAATATCTACACACGAACTCCCATTAGCCAAGGGACTTATCAATCTATAGTGGATGTTATATGAAGAGTTAAGTATTTCATTGATGTCAGTTTAGAGAAAGATTTTTTAAGTTATTAGAGACCACGACCGCATGCTGCCCCTCCCAGATGTCCTGCGCTCCTATAGAATAAAGCATTTCTCTCACAAGAGCCACTCAGTTAAAGGAATGTCAGAACCATCCAAAAGCTTCACAAGTCTTCTATAGCATATCTTCAGAGGTGAGCTGCATTACATCGATAAATGTTCAGCCAGAATCTTACAGTTTTATTCAAAATCTTGGTTTTCATTTGCCGTCATTCATCTTCCAGCGAACGAAACTATTGTGGACTTGTCGTGGCAGATTTAAGAGCAACTTTAAGAATATCAATTGGACCCGATCGACTATAGTGAAGTAATTCAAGGCCCAATTTTTTAACTAATCCCAAACTTTTCTGATCGGTAGTGTATATATTCTTAAGGGGCGGCAATTTGTCTTTTGTACGGGACGACGTAACCGCTAGAGCGGACGCTGATTTGCTCCGTGCAAGTCTGTGTAATCACACTATACGACAAAGCGCATCCTGAACATGGGCGAACGCCCTCGATGACCACAAAATGAATCAGGTTACCACGGAAAATGTCTCTGATGTTTTCCAGCTCTGCGGAACCAACCACCACAACAATTATGGCTTGTATTGGTGTCCACAACTAGAGATAAATATAAATTAATTATAATTGTCAAGCAAACTACAATTAGTTGATCTGTTCTTACATTCCCTACTTTAATCTTTTATTTAATTTATTTTAACTTCTTTGTTTATTTGGTGGTTGGCTGTTTTCAATTTATCATATTTTCAATATTATTATTTTCCATAATTTTTTTATATCTGCTGTTTTATTATTTTATGAAGAACGAGAAGGTACGAAATATTAAGAAAGTACTGAAACCATTTCCTATTATCAAAATGAAATATAATGTTTCCAAACTATGAACATTATTTAGTTTTGTGTTATAAACAGAGGGTTTCTTCCCTCTAAAGTATTAATTGAAAATACTGTGTTTGTTCCACTAATTAATAACATAAAGCAGAATTAAATATGTTTGAAATAAAAATTGTAGAAAATTGGTTAACCAGAAATGGTCTACATTTGTTTGGAAAATTTTTCCGAAATAACGGGGTATTCATTGGAGTAGAGACGTTATTAGACATTATAGTTATCACTAGTGTATGGTACAGTGAATGTTTCTACTACCTGCTGGGGATTAAGCAAACTAAACCTCACAATACTTTTAGGACTTCTCAAGATTTACCACTCAGAAATGTAGAATTGCGTTAAATATAAATAAATGTTTCATACTAGATGTTTTTATACTAGATGTTTTGCAAATTTTCATACTAGATGTTTTTATTCCAAAAATCGTTTGTAATACACTTATATTTTATAGTCAGATTTGTAATACAATTAACTCTTTAAATGACAGTTTCAAGATTCAGCGGTAGATAGCTCTTCTGATACTGTTTCTAGTGTTGGCGAGTTCAGTGTCCGGTGGTGTGATGGGAGGCTTGCATCATAACCGAGAATTCGTTACACGTTACTTTTAACATGTAGCTCACATTCCAATCCAAATTAATGTTTAAGAAATAGTCAAGCTTCACTGGTGCAATATGTTAATAAAAGTATTAACTAACCTTAAAACATAAAACTATTATACTTTATGTTCCTACAATGTTTAGTTGACTGTGATGGAATCTGTGATAGGAAGCCCTTCTATTAAGAGTGATAATGTTGTTAAAAGTGATGACTGGCTTACAAATTTTCAAGAACAAAACTTTAGTACGAAGATACAATCAAGGTACGTACCAAATGTTTATTTACAATTGAAATTTAGTTAAATAATTAATAAGTGAAGGTTTACTTCTAGGGAAGATGCAATAGAAGAATGGTCCAAAGTGCCTACAATTATAACTAACAGTGTGCAGGTTAATACTGAGCTTATCTCTCCAATAATAACATTACATGGCGCCGTTCAATATTTTAGAACATTTGATTTTCCAAAGGTACTATAAATTAATTTTTATACAAAACATTAGTAAAGCTAACGACACTTCACAAATACTTAGTTATTTCAGACTGCCGGTAAAACATTGCCAGAGAAAACTAAGTTGAGCGAACTGTTTCGATGGGTGAGATCGCCACATCTACATGAAGAATTGATGTCAGAAAGCACTTTTATCAATTCACTAACCCAATGTAAGTATTTGTTAATTATAGGAATTATTGTTAAATAAAATCCAAGTTTTATGTTTGTTTACTGTTTATTTTAATCAAGTATTTACTGTAACATATCTTCGGTGACCAGACAGTTCAAAAATAGAGAATTTTCGCATCCATCATTTTACTTTTAAACCTGAAATCATATATAACGTTAATAGTAATGTTACACTTTTTAAATCCTAGTTAAAAATCTTAGAACGTATCTTTCTGTACAAATCACAATAAATTCAGGAAATATCATCCAACCTAACAATATAACCTTCCAAAACTTATTCGAAATAATATTGTTGAGAGCAAACATACACTTGCACATAATTATTCGACTAAATATCCGAATTAAATTAACCATACCCAAAGCTGCCAATCGTCCCGGATTAACATTCCGTGTCCGCTTTAAATATTGATGTAAAAGTTGACCCGGAAATAAAACATTTGTCTCGAATTAGTTCAGTTTTTTCTTATTTTTCATTTGTTACCAAACATACAAGCCCTTTTCGCCAAAACGCTACACCACAAGCTACCTACACACACATCCACACCATTACATTGGTGGCAGCGGTGGGATTGAATATTAGTCATCTGTTGTAAGAGGACTGAGGGTGTTTTTTCCTTACGAAATCGGGCTAGAAGTCGCTCTGAAATTAGAGGATACGTTATAGTTGTACCCTGGCGTTGTAATTCCGCTTTCTGGGTGTCGTAAAATATTTTTGCAGAACCTGAGAGCCTAATTGCTAATATTTCTAATTTAGCAGCGTCGTCCCAGCCAGAAAGACTAGCACAATGGCTAATTTGGTGTAGGAAATCTGTCACCTTGGCTGAATTTTCGCCATCGAAGGTAGGTAAGCTGTTTATCAATTGCAAATTTCTTAAAGAACTAGCTGGTTGATTGCTGGGGGTGGGAGGATTTGCTAATTGTTGCTGAGCAAGCAAATACTCTACAGCAGCGTCGATGCCCATGTCTTGTCCATTAATCTTATACATTTTGTCAGTGAACGAATTGCTTGGGGAAAGATTATATTTTTCAAGACGTCTACGTAATTGGAGTAAATTGCCTCCAACAGAAAGGTTATTATCGCTAACCAAAGACATAGAAAAATATGAGTTTAAATTGAGATTGTAAGCTTTGGTTCAAATAAAACTTATTGAGAATTGTTTAGGTTGCTGTTCATGAATAGTATTTATGTTTAAGATTTTAATAAGACACATTCACCAGACGTAAAACATTACATTATATTGATAATGGAACCTTCCGGAGTGCATCACGTGTGCTCAGTGTGCTACGACTTTAACATGTTCCTTTTTTTTTTTTTTCTTAAATTATTTATCTTCATAAAAAGTGAAACGACTTGTCTTCTTGTATGATCTGCCTGCCCGATTAACGTTTGTTGGGGACATATATGTCTGCACTTGTACTAATAGTGTTGAGCTTGAGCTTGAGGCAGTTTTTTAGCCGATATGGACGTGATTTGTTGCCGATTTCTTCTCTATACCACATCTTCCGGAGTCTCTTATTGGTGTAGAGCGAGGCTATTCTTCCTTAACAATTATACCTGTATAGCCTTATAAATAATTTAGAATCAGCGACATTTTACGTGGTAGCCTGCTTCATTTTGTGGTCATCGACCGGTTCCGAGCATTCGCCCATCTTCAGGATGTGTTTTGTCAGACAGTGTGATAAGACAGTTTTGCACAGAGCAAATTCAGTTTATACACTCAGTGTGGAAGAGCATCCTGAAGATGGGCGAACGCCCGAAACCGGTCGATGACCACAAAGTGGAAGCAGGCTACCACAGAAAATGTCTCTGATGCTTTCCAGCTCTGTGGAACCAACCACCACAACAAATGATTTAGAAATTTGGTATATATCTTTCCCAATAAACAACATAAATAATACATTTATATATTGACATCTATGTTGTTATATTGTAGGCAGTTTGGATTGGTCAGATGGAATGCAATGCAGGATATTGCAGACAATTTATCGTAAACTTACGGGGGCCAAGTTGGACTGTCCTCAGAGAGGCACGCACTGGCAGCTTATTGGCTTTCAGGTAGCCTCATCATACCACCACACTTGCGTTAGTTATAGTATCTTCTTTTATTTAATATCTTACATTCAGGCTGAATTCTGTGTTTGTAGGGCAGTGATCCTGCTACGGATTTAAGAGGAGTCGGCCTGTTTGGTTTGCTGCAGTTTCTTTATTTAACTGGCGATGAAATGTTACCTTTAGGACACAGATTGTACAAAGTGGCCAATTCTGAATCTCAGCCATTTCCATTGGCCGTGCTCAGTTTAAATCTGACAAATATTGTCCTCAATGTATTCAACACAGGCAAACTGAATAGGTGAGTTTGAAGTTTGTAGAAAAACCATTGTCAATTTGCTCAACACTATAACAATAGTGTTGAGCAAATCACCACTACAACTAAATTCCCATTTAGTTCATACAGGAATGTATCGATTGCATACACACGCAAACATGTATGCTAAGCTTCCTTTTCCTCATTGCTCAGTCTCTATTGCAACAGTTACGCTATCAATATTAATAGCCTCTTTGAATTTTTTAAATGTCTAAATTTACCAGATATAAAAAACCCCTATTGAAAATGGGATATATCCCGAAACGTCAGGAGATTCTAAAAGACTTATTTTACATTCCTGACTAAGAAATCCAACATCAACGAATTATTAAAGTATTTCCCGTTAATACCAATTAAATTCATAACTTAAAATTAAAAAAGTTCATAATTAATATAATTTCTTTTTAAACAATGATTTCTTTTTATGTTTTAGGGAATGTAACAGTAGAAGATCAGTAATCAACACTGTAAATTCATTTTATGCTGCCCTTCTAATTTATACATTTAATATTTGGGTAACGCAAAAGAAGACAATTAAAGATTCTGGTTATATATTAAAAGGTAATATTCTATTATTAAAGAAACTATTGTTTAAAAGTTGTGATAAATTTTATAGAATGATAACAAAATTACGTGTGTAATGATGACAGATGCAGAAAGATATTGCACTCGTAATATTAAAAAGGTGTTGAGAGATTTATCAAAAAATCTACAAAAATATGATCTGAACAATGTCAGCAGTGGTGAGTAAGATAAATTCATTTTAAATAGGTATAGTTGAAGTGGAAATGTCTTTCATCGTACATGATGTTAATAGTAATTTAATTTATCAATTAGGGTTATGCAGGGGCTTTAAACAAAAAGTGCAAAATATAAAAGAAAACATATTATTAGAAATATAATTATTACTATTTAACATACATTAGAAAAATATATTTAAATAAAACAACACGCATAATTTAATTGCTGCCCGCTTGATAAGCAAAGACAGACTGAACAGTAAAATGTAAAAGAATTCGAGTACCTTATTTCAATCTCTGCTACTATACACTCACGCACGCCCGGTAGTTTTTTTTTGGCATTGGTGTTAACCTTACAGCCAGCCAATAGCGCTAAATATTTGTTTTTAAAGTTTTAATTAATAATTACTTAAATAATATTAAACACATACACAAACTTTCATACTCGAATACATTACATCCGTTACAATTGTATCAAGTTATTATTTAATACTTTTATAGTTTTAATATTTGTATTTTTATTTAAATTATTGCAAAATCTTTCCCAAGCCTTTCTTTTACTGAGTTTAATAATTTTTTTTCGCTTTGGCACTAATTTCATGACAATTAAGATAATTTTGCAAATTGGAACATTTTTTTATATTTGATAAAAGCTTCCCTTCTTTGCTTAACAATATTCTCGCATTGTTGTCACAATATTGTCGCACCAAATATTCAGCGTATTTTTTTTAACCCTATGTTTTGGGATACTTATTTCTAATGCTTTATTTAAATTATTTATAAATAATTCATAATTTAAAGGATTAGTTGAAGCAATTTGTTGTAACGTGAGCTCATTCATGACTTCCTCGAATGTACTCCTATCCGCTTTTTTAACGTTCTATTTCCGAGACGGTAATTTATTAATATTTAATACATTACTATTGTTACTTGTGATAAATATGGGATAATGATTAGAACCCATCGGGTCTTTAAAACTTGCCAATTTAAATTAAGTATATATCTGGAGAACAAATAGTGATATCTATTGCAGAGTTATTTTTTGTGTGAAATATTATTAACTAAAGTGGGATTTCCATTATTTAAATAGGTAAGATTACATTCCTCTGTTGCTTGAAACAAAATACATCTTTGGCATTTGTGTTAGTGGAACCAAATACATAATGGTGTACGTTATAATCTCCGGCCAAAATACAAGGTTTTTTGTACGCTTTGAAATAAATAAACCCAATCTTTTAATGTTATCTTATTATCTGGTAAATTATACAGAGAAATTAAATTTAAATCCTTATTTTTATAACTTATTGTTATACCAGTTACCTCGCTATAGCTATATATTTTCAGTTAGACATAACTCTAGACTACCTTTATTTTGCGATAGCCAACCTGGCATTCCACTGTAACATGTTCAATGATGACATTTATAATATATTTGTAAATTTAAACTAACTAATTTAACCCAAACTTTTTTTGTTTTGTTTTTTAAATTCATTATAAGTTTTAATAATTGTAACTTTCATTTTTAAAATAATATATGATCTACTCTCTCGTTAATTAATGTTTGTATTTCATTTTCTGATATAAAATTAACTGATTTTAGATTATTTACTAACTTGATGATTATCTCTAATAATTGTTGTTTTTATGTAACCATTACTATTCTCTTTATTACTAATCTGGACAGCATGTTGGTGGTTTTGTACGGATTTTGTGAAATTAATCCACCTGTAATATTTTTTGGAGTGGTGGGAGTAATTAATAAAGAATTTATTTCTTTTTGTGAATAATGGGGAGGCGAATATTCTCTTCGTTTCTTTTGTTTTTGTTCATAATTTAATGTACTATTTTCATTTCTGTTTATTTGTAGACCCAAAATATTTCTACATACTTCTCTAATTGCACCTTCATAATTGCTATTCTCCAGTAATACTCAGAATATTAGATTATTCCTTTTACTTTTATTTTCAAAATCAACGATTTTTTTCTTTCAATTGTTTATTTTTTATTTAGTAGCTGTTAATTGTACTTTTATGTGATCATGCTCAGCCATAATTTTTACATTCAATATATTTATATAAACATCTTATTATAATTTTAAAGCCTAACGATGTGAAAACTTATTTATATAATATTTTCTTGCTACATTAAACCATTTATTCATTAAATATTTGCTATCATTACCATAATTTCTTGTATCCATGACGGTTGTATATTACTGGAATCTCTTCTGGTTTCATATTTTCCAAACACAAAATTTTTTTTCTTCTTTTCAAAAATTAATTATTTTTTTAAATCTTTGTACCGACCCTGAGGAAGGCAATAGATTTGCCGAAAATTTAATAATTATAAAAAATTTAATTAAATATAAAATAATAAAATTCAATAATTTGCCGACGTCAGTGAAAATTTGAAAAAAGTTTGGTAATTATGCAGAAGCAGTCCCCCAAGATGGCCGACCACTAAATTTACTAACCTTCTCCCTCCCACTCTTCTACCACAGTCACTACAAACTCCAAAACATCGATAATCTCATTTACGATTATTTATCGCCTTGTTACACCTACTGCAACTAGTAAAATAATTTAGCAATCTTTTTGGCAACAGTTTTCCACACCACCTTTGAGGTATGTTGCTCGGCGCGTGTCGCTTTTTTATTTGGTGACCGATCACCAGGATAAATGAGCTGCCAGTCAATAATTCTAAATATTCAATAGATACAAATTACGGATTAAAATTTAAATCTATTCTGGATTTGAAAAGTTTTCCTACTTTCACTAGGAGAAATGAGAATCTATTTATTAATTACAATTAGGCACCAATTGAAAAATATTCTTAAAAGTATATTATTTAACAAATTAGAAATTAAATTCTATTTCCGGTTTTACATTTATTAACTCATTTTTCCTAGTCCTATTATAACACCTTCTGCTGAACCAAATTGATTAGCACAAATATATCTACTAATAAAAATTTAATCTCTTTCATAACTTACATGCGTATAAAAAAAAATAAAAAAGAAACATTTACAACCCAAAACAATAATTGTTAGTAATTTAACTTCAATAGCTTCATTCTAATAAGCATTTACAAAAATAAAATGCAGAATAAATCGAATTAAATCATTACAATTATTTGAAATAATTTTGCAGACTTAGGAAATTTAAAAAAAAGACGATAGTGTTGATAAAATAGCATATTTTAGTCAATCTATTCCATCAGTTCAAACCGAAGCATTTAATTTTCACGTGTAAGATGGGTTTCAATACTCGCTAAGATGACAATCTAAATAAAATAACTTTAAATTGTAATTCAACAAGTTTAGAAAAATAATATAAAAGTACCAAAAATTATATACTTGTATGAGGAACATAGTCTTTCTAAGTAAATTTCCTTAGGGAAGTCCTGGAAATAATGTGCCAAGTTGGATATAGGGTTTAAAGAGAAAATAATAATGAAATAATTGTAAAACATGCAAATAGTTTATTAAAAAAATGTTAAAGCTTAAAACAAGGGAAAAAAAGGAATTATTGTAGAAAATTTTATATATGAAATTAACATTAATAAGAAGAAAAGAATTCGATATATACATAATCGAAGTATTTAACCCAGCACATGAGTGATAGAAGAGTGGGAGTGAGAAGGTTAGCAAATTTAGTGGTCGGCCATCTTGGGGGACTGCTTCTGCATAATTACCAAAAGTTTTTTTTTTTTGTGACCGAACCTTAACCATTTTACAATAACAAATACAGCGGTCCTTAACGAACATCAATACTTAAATAAATTTTAAGGTTTGGATGGAATTACTATATAAGTAAAGTAGAAGTTCTTTAATTAAACATTTGTTCCAACATTTTAAAATTTATTTAACAATAAATTTGAATATCAGAAAACATAACATAATTTTTACCTTTCTGTAGGTAACCTTCCACGTATTCCATTATTTTAAGCTCACCAGGATTGTTAGTATGGTTTGAGGTTACAAAATATTAAGTTAGAATCCTGTCACTGGTTCTTTCAACATGGTCACAACTCAGTTTAATACTTAATTTTCGTGCTATACCTGCCTTAATTTAATTTTAAATAATAAAAATTTCATTTAATTTTGCTGGAATCAGTTTATTTAAAAATAGGGATTTGAATCAACTCGTTCCGCTACTGGATTCGTTCCAGTGAACCGACTCCGCTCGAACTGTCCCATCACTATTCCATTGAGACAAGGTTCTCTTAGAGGTTACCTAACATTCTTACTAGTTTTTATATTCTTTTTTAAATAATTTTAAGAATTGAAAGAAAATAAATATTTAACGCGCGATACAAGTCATCTTACAAGTCTTGTGTAGTTACCACACTACATGCGCTCATGTGGACAAACCTGCACATGAATATGTAAAAGCGTCCTTACTGTCGTGTCATAATAACTATTTTGTAATTACTTATAAGAGAATAAGAATATTAATAATATATCATAATTAAACAATCGTTTATTTTTAAATAATTATTACATAATGAAATTTTTCCATAAATGAAGAGATTTTCAAACCAATGTGCAACAGTTCTGTGAGTATAACATGTATATAACGTCATCTTCAAGGAAAACTTATTACTATTAGAAAAAAATAAAGAACAGAATTTGCTTAAGTCGCTTTACAATTTGGTGTGCTGGACCAGTGAGAAGAAATAAGCAGTAGGTGCAAAATTATTCAATTTACGAAAGAAAAACCTGTACTTACAAAATTGGACATTTTACCCAGCCAACTGAGCATCATTTTGCTTAAAGGTCATGTTTGAATATTTTTACAGATTTGATAAATAGGAAAACATGTTCCTAGAAAGTATATTAAATTCAGCATTCCTACATCTAATACTGTTGCAGAATTTTCAGTGAACTTGTCTAAAGTCAGCAGGCTTGGAATCATATTTTAAATATTTCTAAAAAACTATTAAAAGTTCTTTAACTCTTTATTTATTCAGCTGGAAGTCTTGACCACACAATCAGTAGGGACTTACGGACATAGACCACACAACAGTAGAGACTTACTTAAATCATAACGGCAGCGTTGATAGGATATTTTACTCCCAGAATATGCGAGCTCTGTGTTTTCTCTTTTAGTGATAATAATGGGAGGGCGATCATAAAGCTCCAGATGTATAGATTGGTCTGATTTCTTTGTAGACAGTATTTGAGTCAGCCGGGGCCAGCCGATCCAGTTCAATGGTTCTCCCATGGTAGTCGTATGCAGCGGCACTCTTACATCCACCACCGCCTCCACCGCCTCCCATAGTGCCGCTTTTCATCGCACCAGCGCCAGCTAGTAATAGTGCCAACATGGAGGTCATGAGCGCCTTGCCGGAGATGGCTGCTAGCACGGACATTCCGATAGCGGCCACCGAGCCAGCTGCCCACAGTGCGCCGCCGTTGCCTTTCCTACGACCTGTGACAATCACATATCTATCTTAATATAACTAGCCGCCTTCTCTATCTTCATTATTATCTGCTATAGCAGAAAATATACACCACTTAGAGCGAAATACGTCTTAGATAGTGAAAGATTATACACAAGTCTTTAGAATTCAGCACACTTTTAGCTTAAACAGACAGATATGAGTCATTTTAATGATATATGAATTTGCATAGTGGTTTATTAGAATCGAATGTGTTTTGAAATTCACGTTGCTGTCATCATTTAATATCTTAGTTTAAATTAGCAAAATTCTACATCTCATGAAATTGATGTTGGTGCTTTTGTTTTTATGATCACTATTTTATGGTGGCCTTTATTTTTTTTGTATTATAAATATAAAAGAATTTTATTGTCTTGACGATCTGTAATTACCCCCCCCCCCCAAACAACTTAAAAATTATATTTAAATACCGAATATGTATTTACGTTTTATACTACGTTTATTATAATGAGGTATCGCTAGAAAAAAAGAAATTGTTACAAAACACTTTTCTCTCAGTTTTAATTTAATTTCTTTAAATTGTAATGTACAAATCTATTATTTCTAGATGAAATTTTAGTTTTGAAATGTTCTAAGTAGCCAAGTTTGGCTCATTTTCACTATTTGTAGTGAAAATAGTTTCGACAGGTGAAGATACAAAAATATAAATTTGATTATTTAATACATTATATATAAAGAGAACTGCATGTAATCTAAAAGTGACTATCTGATCAGTTTAGTCTGTTACTGATAATGGTTCAAACTTCAGACGACTGGAAGAGTGCACAAGCCAGTACCTCACATATTTTTATGAAGAGATTTTAAAGTACGTTTAATCAATAATGAATTGTGATTATAGAGTTACTGTTTGTCATTATTATTACACTATTATTAAAGAAGAATACTTCTTCTTTTTTTATTTAAAATAGAATGAAAACCTGGTACCTAACCTAAAAATTTGTTTACATTCTCTGCTATGGTAAGTTATTTCTTTTACATTCATTTCTAGCCGTTAGACATTGCCAGCTTTAATAAAATTGTTAACTGTCTTTACTTGACTATTGCGTTTTAAAATCTTCTTTGCTTAATACAACAGTTTGAAAGCCGTATTAATATTAACCACAGGTGGTCGGTCCCGTCCTGCTTCTAATGGGTTAACGAATTCAAACTGCTGATTTTTATTAAACATATACAATATGATTTGTATTAAAACAGTTTACAATATAATTTTAAAAACTAGAAATTTTATAGAGATGGAATAATAATATAAATGTGTAATATTATTGACCATAATAAATAGTGAAAGTAAACAACTTCCTAGGTTAAGCAATAATTTGTACACTCTTATTAAATAAAAATAAAAAGAATACAAAACTATTGTACAATTCTATATATATTAACGATCTTTGTAAATATTATCAAAATAAATACAACTTTCTTTTGGGAGGTTATATAGCGATAGGGCATTGTAACGTAATCCAACTCAAAATTGAATTTGTTATCCTCCCAAAATCTGCATTATACATATATTGCGTAATTTCAACTCATTTAATTTGTGTTCTCATGAAAACAGAAAATTTGATTGTTTCTAAAGCGTTGTAAAGTTAAACCTAATCATAAATCTACTCAAAAAGTCTATAACTTTTTTTACTGCAAAATCCTCAACCAATTTATCATAAGATAAATAACACTGATATTGGCATGTTGATATTGTCATATTTAGACATTGGACACTTTCACATACATGTCAATGATGTCTATATTATCTTGTAATATATCGCTTTATAATTATTCGGATACGTCAGCTGAGTAATGGCCTTGTCCAAATACTCTTCGGTTATACTTCGCAATTTGGATATACCATTAAAATGCTCAAAACTCTTATTTTATCTGCAAAATTACAATTGGGAAAATTCTCAATGCACTTAGTATGAATATTCGTGAATAAATCCCATTTATTTCTGAGTCTAGACGCAGTTGTAACATAGTTTTTTGTTCGTATTAGAATCGCCGAAGTAAGTTTTCCCCAGTTTTGGACTTGAATATTTTTGGAATGAGCTTTCATCGCTGACGGAATGTACTAATTGCCAGTTCGTCAAATATTCGGTTTTGACGTTGATATGGACGTTTGGCGTTTGTTTATACGTCTTCATAAAGGAAACAAATAAAAGAAATTCTCATCTAATGTCGTATGCAACATCTTCATGCAAGGTTTAAGTATTGGCACTATGGTCAAGAACATTTCATTCTTCATTGTTTCATTGTTTTGTGTTCGTTTATGAAACCAACATTTTATGAATAAATGATGGTTAATGAATATCGGTGCCAACCGCACTGTTAAAAATATAAATATTATTGTTAAATATTTTCTCTAGTAATATGATTGATATAGATGATTTCAAAGGGAGTGTTTTACTTGTATTATAAGGTTTCAAATAATTTTGTCAGTTTTAATAATGGGTGGTGTATACAAAAATGGATATATATTCCGGAATATCAGGATATAACTCGGTTATTATTGGTAGTTTGAGCAGTGTTAACATGTGGAAGGATTATGTATAACTCGTTATCTCCCATACTTTAATGATTTTAATCATACTTTAATGAAGTTACCTTGATAGTATTTATATGAAATGTGAGCATAGCCCCTCTAAAGCAAAAAAGCTTGGGTAGATGTTAATCGTTGAGCAATATACTCGCTTATTTTACTCTTACCAAATAGTGTGCATAATCCAGACTGTTGAATATGCATTAATTTTTGTATATATATATCACCCATTGACAGGCCGCCATTTCTTAATGTTATTTTGTTAAATAATATTTCAGGCTTCCGTGGCCATAGTCATGCAAAACACTTAGGTGTTTGGGTTGAGATAGCGTCAGTGATTTATTATAAATCTACGTTTCGCCCACATTACGATAGGCTTCTTCAGGTTAGTAGCCTTTAGTAATAATAAACCTCAACCCGAAGGTCCAAGTGTTTTACAATTTTGTTAAATTCTTATTATGTTTAAATACTTAAATAAATGAACTTATGGGTAAATTTAGTTTCTGATTTTTATAATTTATCAGAATTGACAGCACTATTAAGTAAATTTTGATAATGCCGGATTTAGTTTTTTTACCAAAGTTAACATAATGAACCAAAAGAATTAATTTACTTGACACAGTTGTGGTATGTAATTAGTGATATTAGCATTATTTTATCTAATGTTTTTATATATCAGTGCAATGTTAAAATAATTATCAAATTTTCAGTATTTTTAATGAGCATTGACCTGTATTAGCTGACAGTTGTTTTATATTTCTGTTTTACTTTATTCGAAACTTAAAGATCTCAGGGGATCTGAACTGGGTGAAATCAGGTTTTACATTTAGATTTTCGTCAGTAAGTTGGTAAGTTGGTGCATATTGTAACAGTATGGCTGTTAATAGTTTCAGATTAAAGTCCAATTGTGCTACAACTTCACCCATTATCAGATCTCAGGAACTAGACAAGCTAACAGCAAACTTCTCTATTTGAGAAATAAGTAATAAATTGTTGCCACTTGAATACTTTAAATCTATATGCCTAATTATATCTTATTTAAATGTTAATGATGACTTTTTCCTTTTTTTCAGTATCATTTTGTAAGTTAAACCAAAAAAGTAGATGTCACTTGAATGGCAAGTGATATTCTGGTACTTAAATGAGCTTTATTCTGTATTAAATTGATTAATTTCAGTAATAAATCATATAAAGCAATTCTTTTATTTTTTACATTGTTATCACCCACAAACTTATTTGGCAAAAGTAAAATCAAGGCAGTCTAGTGTATTGGTTTTGGGCGAGGAAAGTATCAAGGAGAAGTATCTCTATTTACTTGTTTTGAAAGTGCACCGAAAATCAACATATAATCAAATTCTATAGTAGTAATAAAATTAAAATATATTTGATAATAATTACGTTTTATTTAACGCTATGAATTGAATGGTCAGTGCCAAAACATCACACCAGGGACAGGCAGTACCTAACATCTATTTTGAATGGAGGAAAAGAAGGTTTGTTAACACGATTCTACCTTCCCCAGCACTAATTCAAAGCGCTATCTTCCGGTGGCATTTTTACTTTCTCATAAGTCTGAACTATAGCGAGCATGTCTAATGACATTTCTAACTTGTGCTAAGAGAATGGTAGATGGTTTGGAATCTTTTTAAATGGTTTTTCATCCATTTGACAGATTTTTAGGAGTGACATTTTGATTTCATTTTAATTCATCATTTCAATTTTTTTTTTATTTTTTAAGCTACATCCATGAACTCATGAATTAAATAACTTGTAATAGAAATTCTTATCGATATTCAGAGCAGATTTGAATCCAATGGCTAGATGTTAAAGAAAAACTTGGAGAATACAAATTTTTAAATAGAACTTGGCATCTAACTAATTAACATGCACCACTTGGAGTTAATTTTGTTCTTCACACTAACAACCATTATTAGATTCAACGTACAACCATTTCAATCTTACACGTATTTCAAGAATTTTAACTGCAAATAAATAAAATTACAGAGATATGAGATTTTATTTTTTTATGACTGCCCTGATTATTTTTTAAATTTTTAAAACAGTGCGGTCCTAAACTTTTTGCATGAAACTTATTTCATTAAGATAATTTACCGATAGGTACCGGACTTCCGGTTATCCTGTTTGAAATAAGTTTCCGAAAAAAGTTGATTTTACATGGACTGTGGACGTAACGTTTATCTCTAAATTGTAGAACTAGTAATTTTGGGACTTCATGATAACGCTCCCGTGTAATCTACATTAAACAGAGTATGGTAATGTAATATAACCTTTTTTAAGAAACTGTTTGGTGAAAATTCCAGATTTTTAAGAAACATTGCCAATTAAAATTGTAATATTTGCTGCAGTGAGCGATATAGTAGTTTCAGACCAAATTTTGGAAGGCAATTGAGCTAGCCTTGGAAGTGATTATCATCTGGTCTCACTAGTCAACTGAATGGATGTTTATTTGCAACTGTTTTATCTGAAAAGATTTCTAATCGTAATGTGCTTCGCAATTTTTTTTTTTTAACGCACAATTGGCTATCCGTTCAGAGGTGGTGCGTGCACCCCCCAAACGTGTGCATTTAAAAAATAAAATAAATTTGGTGTGAAACACTCACACAACTTTCTCTTACTCCAGTTCTCAAAATTATAATTGACAAATTTTATAGTTAATGTACCAAATTTAATGAAATTCGTCGAAAACTGAAAAAAAAAAACTATTCAGTAAAAGCGCACTTCCGGTTTACTGATTTTCTTGAAACTCGGAATTTAGACCATCTGTTTATTTCTAATAATTTTGTTTGGATGATAGAGTTGTATAGTCAACTATGAGAGCACTTTAGAGAAAAATATAACCCCCCACCCCCACCCCCTAGAAGTGCCCTTAAATGAATTTTCCTAGAGAAATGTTTTAAACAAAAGTTATAGATCTTTGTATGTTTAGTTTATAGTTTCAAGTGTAAAAGTTTCAAGAAAATTGTCGGAGCCATTTTTGAGAAAATCGCGAAAAAGTTAAAAAAAAAAATCATTTAGTAAAGTGGTAAAGTAAACACGCTTCCGGTTATCCGAGTTTTTTCAGACTCCGATATTTCAACAACATATTTAATTTTAATTAACATTATTTAGATGACAGAATTGTCTAATAAACTGAAATAGCACTTTAGATGAAAAACCTAATCCCACCCCTCCCCCATAAGTGCCCTTAAATGAATTTTCCCAGAGAAATGTTACAAATAAAAGTTGTAGCTCTTTGTATATGTGGTTAATATAACCATGTTTGAAGAAAATCATCGGAGCCGTTTTTATACATACATACACATACACACACAGACCTTTGCTAAAAACCACTTTTTGGGACTCAGGGGACCTCACAACGGATATTTCCGGTGAAAACTCGATATCGAAAATTTGACACGATTACAATACTTCCTCTTACTAGCAATAAGAGAAATTAAAAAAAAAATAAATCCTATTTGACTATATTATCGTTAAATGTATTAATATCAAACCTGTTTCAATTGGCATGAAAGTGGATAAAATTTGTTCACTTAATTTCCTTGCATGGGTGATGGTGGTTGGATCGAGCACTTTCACGCTGAGCGTCAGAGAATTCAAATATTCATCAACTTTGTTCGATATATATATGTCAACTTCTCTGGAGTGATTGCCTTGTGCCAAGGATTCTAGAAGAGTGGGCGGCGCTGTAGCCGTGTCTAGGTGATGGCTGAGAAAGACCCCTGGCAACAGTTGGTATCTGGCACCTCCGCCCATTCTCTCCACCAAGTTCACAATGTCTAGTTTCAGACAACTCAGACTGTACTCCTGGGAGCATACTGCCTGTAATAGATAATTTCTTTTATTGGATACTCTGTATAAAGGATTAATTGAATTATCAAATATTATGGAATTGTTTGTTTAATCTCTTATTACATTTATAAGATGTATCGCGAAATTGGCTTCATAAGGATATTCTGCATCCCTTAATGGGCTTGTGAAAGTTCAAACTGTCCGTTTTCTTGACTCGACTAGCTCTTTTTGCAATAGTTCAATTCTAAGCAATACATTCAAATTGACACTTTTATTAAAGCTATAAATAGATATTACCACACACCCACCCATATGGTTGGAATTATGGTTGTTTGTTTTTATTTTATAGGGTTTAGGTGAGTGGGGGTACAGTATGGTAGTGGTCTCGATGAAAATGGTAATTGGGCTTTTAGATTTCCGCGGCCATTTTCATGACAAATATTTTTTGTTTGAATATTTATTTCAATCTGAACTTATCAAATACAAAAGGCATGTCAATAACAATACTTCATAAGAATGTATACAATATTTAAAAGACTCTAGTATTATGTAAACTGGATTAGCACTGAACTCTAACCACCAAACAAACAAATAGCAGACTATTCACTTTAGTTCAAAGTCGTTAATGTTCCAGTTTGTATCAGTGAATTCTTTTACACTATAAAAACAGTTGGAAATTACAAACTTTTTCAAAATCATCTTAAATTTTCTTATTTCCAACTGTCTTATATTCACTAGGAGTTTTATTAAAAATTCTTATTGAAACGTCATTTGGAAAGCCATTCTGTTTTCTTTAACCTTGTCACACAGGTAAGTCAATATTTTCTTTGCTTCTTATGTTATACTGGTGGTGATTTCCTCTAGTCACTGTATCTTTATTTCTTTTTTGCCTTAAGGCCAAGCTTATCATATACAAAATCATATACATAGAAGGCAGAATCTGCTTTTGAAAAAAGTGGCAGTAGGATGCTATAGAATGGACATAAAAGAATATGTTCATTTTAAATTTAGATGTAATTGCTTGTGTGGTAGAATTTTTGAACTATGTTAAGACATTTTATTGAAAAGTCAAGAGTTAGTGGTGTGTAGCGCGCACAGAGTTAAACATTTCGGTAATGAAGCAGTGAAAGGTCGTTTGGAGAGGATCATGACGTGCGATTTACTAAGAGTGAAAGGTAGATTGCTAAAAGTTAAAAGGTCGTCCATCACCGGCCACTACACATCCTCCTACATCCCCATATTGTCATAAAGATTGCTTTATTGCAACAACTATGCTATTACCCATACTAGCGGCCGTTTCCTTTGTATTGACACAAATATCTCAGCAATTGTCTAATCGTCAGTAAAAAATATCTTTACAAAAACAATAACAATGAAACAAAAAAAAGTAAAAAAAATCATTAAACAATGAATAATAAATTGTAAATATTTTGTATAAGCTGAGATGAGAAATTGTGTACTGATTGCAGCAACGAAACACGCGAGTTTTAGTTAACTGCCGATATATACAAGTATTTGATGCTGTCCGGAAGAGAAAAAAAAGCAGTTCTCAGTTGTCTATAAAACTGCAAACTGGTGGAATGAAGAGCTTGAACTAAGGAAGGAAGTTAATACAAGTTATATCAGCGGAGTCTGTAATCCATTTGCTCAATGAACACTTTATATGGACTTTATCAAAATTAATGTAGATTATATCAAAATAAGACAAACTAATCCAAATAGAAAACTTGCTCTATTTCCGCTCAGGAAATCACCATAATCTTAGAACGTAGTTCCAATAATTGGAAATGCAGCGGGGAAACTGAAACGCACTAGAAACTGATCTAGAAGAAATGGTTAACCTTAGTTGCAATAAGTAAAGTAAAGTAATGCCTATTTTTTCAGGCGGGCTTAACGTCCAACTACCAAATTAGGTGTCGTGGACGGGGGCGGAAGCACGTACTTTACTACTAACATTTTTTAAACAAATATAAAATTTAGTTATACGCTGGACTCGAACTGGGGTCCTCCCACTTTCAAGTCCATGCTCATAACCAATACACCAACACCCGCCCATTAGTTGCAATAATTTTGTGCCTTAAGATCATCCAAATCAAGATGAACTTCTCCTCTGGATTACGAGGACAGAAATGGTCAAAAAAGAAAAATCGTAGAATGTTCAACTTAATATTTCGTTAAGTGTCACCAGTAGACCTGAAAATTAGTAATAATCGTTCAACCGAGAGTGTCTCTTTATTGAATGTTTTTTTTTTCAGTTTTTTGTGATTTTCTCAAAATTGGCTCTGACGATTTTCTTCAAAATTGGTATATCAACTACGCATACAAAGAGCTACAAGTTTTATTTGTAACATTCTTCTGGAAAAATTCATTTAAAGGCACTTTTGGGGGAGGGGAGGTGTCATGGTTCGCTCTAAAGTGCTATTTCAGTTTATTACACAATTCTATCATCTAAGTTATATTAATTAGAATTATATATATTGTCGAAATTCCAAGTTTAAAGAAAATCGGTTGACCGGAAGTGCGTTTTTACTGAAAAGTATTTTTCAGTTATCTGCCATTTTCTCTAAAACAGCTCCAACGGTTTACCTTTAACTAAGTATATGTGTTTCCTACACATATAAGGAGCTACAACTTTTATTTGAAATATTACTCTGGATAAACTCATTTAAGGGGACTTTTGTGGGAAAGAGAGGGTTATATTTTGCAGTTAGGTGCTATCTTAGTAGATAATTATAGATTGCTTTAGGGGATTATTGCACTGCGACCTGAAAGATCTATTGTGCTCTCCGGAGCCTTCTCAGTGCTCTGCCGGCTTCCGAGCAGTGTTCTCTAGCTACTGATAACACTTTCCATCACCGAATAGTGAGTTATAGAGGCTCTTAGGAAGAGAAAATCTAAGGGCAGCATGCTGGATTCGAACCCGCGACCTCCGCGTTGCTAGTCCAGCGCGCTGGCACTGAGCTAATCCCTTCCTTCTCCCTTGGCCTCTGTCCCTAGTTTGTGTACTGTTTGTCCTTGTCTGTAAAGTGTAGTGTATGTAGTTTAGACCTGTTCTGAAGAAATGCATGGAGTACTGAGCTGTGGTAACCAGTGAGGTCGCTACTCCCTAAGTAACTACTGCAACTGATACCCCTTGCGCGCATAGTTGATAATACAATTCTGCCATAAAAATAATGAATTAGAAATAAATAGATTGTCAAAATTCCGAATTTCAAGAAAATTAGTAAACCGGAAGTGTGTTTTTAGAAAACCGTTTTTTTTTTTCAGTTCTCGCGATTTTCTCCTTAAACTAACCAACCAATTTAATTAAATTTGTTATACTAACTGTAAAATTTAACTAACAAATTGTAATTTGTCAATTACCAATTTTGTAAACTGCAGTAGGAGAAAGTTGTGTAAGTGTATTACACCAGAATTTTTTTAATTGTATTCACTTTAGGCTAGATTTGCTAAATTCATAAATTTCAGTTCATTTCTCTAATTTGCATACTCATTTATTTATTACAAATGTTTTCTGGACTATAGATCAGAAACGCAGAAGAGTGATACTTACGTTTCTCAGGGCAAAATTGGAGTGGAGTGTGAAGTTGACGGCGACCATTTCTGTGGCCACAGCCATCAAGATAACAATAGTGGCGGCAAACTGATCCATCTTAATGTAACCGCACAGCTTGCTCTCTGCACTGAAGATTGATGATTGGCCACTCTCTTATCTTATACCGTCTTCCCGCCACCAGTAAATCCGAATCATCCGTATCAAATGGAAGCGAACAATAGGCCGTCACACTTATACTAACCGAGACTAAACAATATTAGTGTTAAATCGGATAATAGGTCGCTTTCATTAGCGTATTGTTTTATTTATTTATTTTTTTACAATTTATTCGTTTACAGCTGGTTTTCAAATTATTTACACATTCAGATTGTACTGTTATATTTATTTATTCAAATTATGAGCTTACTCGCTGGTGATGGCTAATTCAAGTCCTGGTCTACAGTAAAGCCGTTGATAGATTTTGATAAACAGCTTAGTGTCGAAGGCAGATTATATCAAGTAGCTAAACGGAGTATCAAGTTCTTCCAGTTTCCTGCGATTATTCATGTTTATTGTTTATTTACACACACAAACTTAATAAACATTACATACTCTGCTAGATTTTTTTCCCATATGACATGTCCGCCAATTTTCTGCGGGCAGTTTCTCGTCTTGTTGGGGCATTCCTTTGTTTCACTAGCCTATAGATCACCGCATGATCTGAGCACCACTCAAGTGCTCACCTACATTACCCATACGAATTAGTGGTAATTCAAACAGATCTCTAATATGTACTTTTCGTATTGCTAGATTTTCAAGTTTGAGACGAGCCATTAAAACCAGAAGTGCGATTTTACAAAATAGGTTTCTAGTTGCCCGTAAATTCCTTGGAAACGGTTCAAACGGTTTCTTAAAATTTTGCATGCTGACTGTACACATATATATATTTCTATATACAAACCTGTTCCTTTATATGGAATAATTTTCACAAACATTTCTTTTTTCTCTGACCGGCTTCCGGTGGTAATAGCGAGCCTAGCAGAGTTCTTTTTCTATTGCTTTCAGTGCATGAGTCAACGCAAATTAAAGTGTTCCATTTATTGAAGAATTTATAGAATAATCATTTAATATTGATTGTAAAATATTTCAGACTGAACAATTCATACCACTTACTATAGTTTTCATGATTTTATTTATAAATGTTTATCAAAATTAGAGTTTTTAACTAAATATGTTTGTGTTTGTAAATGAAACATATATGCCTGATGTAGTTCATTCGTTTACAGAAAAAATCTGGTGTGAAACATTCACACAACTTTCCTCTTACTCCAGTTCTCAAAATTATAATTGATAAATGTTATAGTTTGTGTACCAAATTTAACCCAACTCGTCGAAAACTGAAAATTCTGTTCAGTAAAAGGGCATTTCCGGTTTACTAATTCTCTTAAAACTCGCAATTTTGGCCATCTATTTATTTCTAGTTAATTTTGTTTGGATGATAGAATTGTATAATCAACTTACGATAGCACTTTAGAGGAAGCTGTAACCCCGCCCGTCTCCTAAAAGTGCCCTTAAATGAATTTTCCCAAAGAGAAATGGTTTAAATAAATATTTAGTTTATATACGAAGTTTAAGGAAAATCGTCCGGGTCTATTTTTAAGAAAATCGCGAAAATGTGAAAAAAATTATTCAATAAAGTGTTAAAATAAACGCATTTCCAGTTATCCGATTTTTTTTGAAACTCGGAATTTCAACCACATATTTAATTCTAATTAACATTATTTAGATTGCAGAATTGTTTAATAAACTGAAACAACACTTTAGATGAAAACCTAACCTCCTCCCTCCCCCAGAAGTGCCCTTAAATGAATTTTCCCAGAGAAATGTTGCAAATAAAAGTTGTAGCTGTTAGTATGTGTAGTTGATATTTCAAATTTGAAGAAGATCGGTGGAGCCATTTTTGAGTAAATCGCAAAAACGTAAAAAAAAAAAAACTAGTAATGTGGTACTTCCGGTTGAGAAATTTTGACAGATAACGCACCGTCACATCCCATGGTGATACCTAAACGTAATATCATGTTTCAACTCTCTACAGCTTTTCATTTTTGAGCTATGCTGTTCACATACATACACACATACACACAGACACACACACACAGACCATTTGCTAAAAACCACTTTTTTTGGACTCAGGGGACCTCATAACGGATATTTCCGGTGAAAACTCGATATCGAAAATTTGACACGATTACAAGTGTTATGGTTCTTGGATGGGTCAAGGTTTATAAAGGGCTAGGATTCCTAGCCCTGAAAAAGGCAATAAATTTGCCAAAAGGTCGGAAGAAATTTAAAAAGAGTTCTTTTGTATGACCAGAACCTCAACATCCAATTTACAACATTGTTTTTAATAATTAAAAAGTTCGACGTTTCGGCAAAAACATTGTTTGGCTTCTTCAGAAACAATACAAAAAAAAAAGAAAAATTGTAACACAAAATAAAACGATACATAAGTGTGATTACTGTGGGACTGCTAAGTCTGATTACACACACATACACACAGTGACTATTCGGAAAAAATATTGTTTCTTTTCTTAGGGGACTTCAAGACATCGATTCCCGTGAAAACTGAATATCGAAAGTTTCACTCGATCACAATACTTCCTCTTACAGTAGTAAGAGAAAGTTAACAGATGAAGAAATGCAAAATAGGAAGAATAAATAACCACTGCTTGTAGTCAAATCTAACACAGGTGTAAATTAAAAAATAATATTATTGAGTATGTACAAAATTACATGATTACTCACATTAACTAATTTGATATACAAACATGTTCTTCTTTGAAACCTTGATCTCATTCATAACAATAAAAACTTTTAATACTCATGGTTATATTTTTTACTTTCTCTTACTACTAGTAAGAGGAAGTATTGTAATTGTGTCAAATTTTCGATATCGTGTTTTCACCGGAAATATCCGTTTTGAGGTCCCCTGAGTCCAAAAAAGTGGTTTTTAGCAAATTGTCTGTGTGTATTTGAACAGCATAGCTCAAAAACGAAAAACCGTAGAAAGTTGAAACTTGATATTACGTTTAGGTATCACCATGGGATCTGACGGTGCGTTATCTGACAATATTCATAACCGGAAGTACCACTTTACTAGTTCTTCTTTTTTTAACGTATTTGCGATTTCTTCAAAAATGGCTCCGACGATTTTCTATAAACTTGGTATATCAACTACACATACAAAGAGCTACAACTTTTATTTGAAATATTTCTCCGGGAAAATTCATTTAAGGGCACTTCTGGGGGAGCGGAGGGGTTAGGTTTTCATCTTAACTGCTATTTCAGTTTATTAGACAATTCTGTCATGTAAATAATGTTAATTAGAATTAAATATGTTGTTGAAATTCCGAGTTTTTTTAAAAAAAAGGATAACCGGAAGTGCGTTTATTTAAACATTTTACTAAATGTTTTTTTTCTCTTTTTCGCGATTTTTTCAAAAAAGGGCTTCGACGATTTTCTTGAAACTTCGTATACAAAATAAAAATGCAAAGATCTACATCTTTTATTTAAAACATTTCTCTGGGAAAAAATCATTTAAAGGTATTTTTAGGGGTGGAGGTGGGGTTACAGCTTCCCCTAAAATTGTGTCATAGTTGATTATACAATTCTATCATCCAAACAAAATTAATTAGAAATAAATAGATGGCTGAAATTCCGAGTTTCAAGAAAATTAGTAAACCGGAAGTTCGCTTTTACTCAACAGTTTTTTCAGTTTTCGACGAATTCGTTATATTTGGTACATAAACTATAACATTTGTTAATTATAATTTTGAGAACAGGAGTAAGAGAATGTTGTGTGAATGTTTCACACCAGATTTTTATTATTATTATTATTATTATTATTTATTTATGTTTTCATTATTGAAACTGTTGGGTACATGTACATAACAGTTGACTTCAGCATGACATACTTATTGTTCACAAGGGTTATAGTACAATAGTATTAAATATACAGTTCGGTAAAAAAGACAAAAAAAAAAAAAACCAAAATGGTCCAAACAAAACAAATTTCTATTAACTAAATTCAAAACCAGATTAATCATTTGTTAAAAAAATGCCTCAGTTTTAAAGAATTTGTAAAAAACTGAAATATACTTTCTAAATGTTCATACATATTTATTGTATTGTAAAGTTTTTGTGAAATTTGTATGTAAATAAAGACTTCTTCTTGTACATATTTATATTTAATAAAGAGGCAACATGAATTTCTTTATATAAACATAAATATTTCTCTCTATAGAATTTATAAAAAGGGCAGTTTGGAAAAAAGTATGATTTACCGTTTCTTTTTCCTTAAAACACAAGACACCAAGACATCTTCTTCTCCTAGGACATATTTATTTTTATTTATTGTAGAAAGTTAACGAAAAGGAAGAACTAATTCTTAGTTGACTAATTAAACGGCATTTATTGAATGGCATATTTAACGATAAGTATGACGGTGGGGAGGAATACATATCGCCCGTCAGTTCTTTATATAAATTGAGTAACTAGAACTTTACATCCATCTATAATCTGCCTGAATTAAAGATAGTTTATATTTTTCAAATATCTGACCCATGGTTTTCTTTAGATTAATTGGGTCTTGTTTCCTGCCATATTGAACGTAAACCTAAGTCGTGTAAAATGATTTTCAGTTGTGTAACCCAGTAAAATTTGACAGTGTTGGACTATTGAGAATCTAACTGTATAAGTTTTTTTAAAGCAGATTTTGGGGTATCTGTTGTGTGGAATGTTCAGCAGTTTCAGCCACCATTTAATTGCCAATTTGAAAACGCTTAATTTTAGATTACTCTACCCCGTTTCCAGGCTTACCAGGTAGCCGGGTGTACAAGGCGGCCATAAACATAAGAGCTTTAAAGAATTTAGTTTGGACTATTTCATCTATGTCATCCAGATAACTCTGTGCCTAAATCTCGCTGGCGTAATAGCACGACCGAACGAACCATACTCTCAAACAAACGAATTTTGGCAGCTCACAAGAGTCGGAGTAACATTTCGTTAAAATACCTCACAGAGCGCTGGATGCTGTGATTGCTTTAACAATCCTGTCCTTGGTGGGGAGACTAAACAATCCAGAGTTGGAGACAATAATTCCCAAATATCTAATCGTGCTTACTGTTTCCAATGGCTCGTCTTTATAAAATAGGGAACCTCTAGCGGACCTGCCATGACCTTTTTTAAATATAAGTACTTTTGGTTTTTTTAATATTAACCGTCAGTTGATTTAGGGTACAATAATCTTCCAGTATCCTCAATTTCTTTTGAGCTTCTACAAAGGTGTTTCAAAGAAGGATGGCATCGTCGGCATATTAGTCATGGTTATATATTTAAATAACCTTTATAAATTATGGTTGTCTTGAAGTGTTTTTTCCTTATGCCATGACTTCGGCTGCTCAGCCATTCCGTGCGCTGCGACTGATGTTCGTTTAGGTGGATATCCAGGGGACACGTGAGAACAATCTCGGACGCGAACCTATCTATCTTGAAGTGTAACAATATCTTCTATTTTTATTTAGTTTGCTCAGAACTTTATAGAGTGGAATTCTGCTATTTCTACGTTCCCAAGTATAGAGAAATCTTGAGTTTTAATTACAATATACTTATTTTCATCAATTAACAATCTCAAAATAAACTTGGCACTGAAATTGAAACTGTTGAATTGTTTTCAAGGAAATCTAAAAAATCAGTCAGTAAAGTCGAACTTCCGATTGACGTCTTGTGACGAAAACTTTTTCCTTGGCACTTCAAAATGGGGCATCAACAGATCAGATTCCCCAGATTCTTCGTGTTTAAGTTATGCTATTCAAACACACCTACTGACCATCCATTAAAAATATTATTTTTTTTCTCGTGCCCAAAGATTTCATATGTAATTCTGGAACCATGGATTTCGCAAAATTTGACATGCTTGCGAATCCTTTTGCTTTGAGGTAAGAAAAAGTAATTGACAGAAATCTGAGTCACCGGACGTTCTGTTCTAGTGATGATACTCATGTTCAGTTTTCAGCAAAACGGCTTTTAAATTCTGGTCCTTTCTTTGAAGGCGACATTATAATGCTGCGGGCAGCTGGCAAGTTCGCCAATATCATCTTTCAAGAAAGTTTAAATACAGTAATGTATTTGGATTTAAATAATAACCATTTGAATAATAAAAGTTTGTAAAATATCTTATTAACTCATTCTACATACCACAAATCTATACTTAGCAAAGGTTATACTACATTCGGACGTGCTTAAAGGGATTAGTGGACGATTCAAGGTATTATTGAGTGATTGGAACAAGTGTATGTGTGTTGGTGTATAACCTTGTTCACCATTATGACCTGTAATTATATAGATACAGCCATAGTAACGCGTTACATTATCAATTACATTATTACTAAATAAACATGCTATATATTTATCACTTTCTTCTGATTTACTTTCTATAAAAGAAATTGGCCGTAGAGTAGAGAACATGGGGAGGGGTCGGGTGGGTTTACACGCTGTAATGGAGGCCAGGCTGAGTTAGTTTAGTAAACTAGTAAACTATCAGTTTCTCGCTCTGATTACAACAGTGAAAACTGTAGTGGCTTAGCGCACTCTAGCAAAATAAACAAACACTATACTGTCGATTACAAGTGAACCGCTGCTATAACATCCCAACTAGTGCGGAATATTGACCAAACTTGTCACTTTCATTTGGTAAGAGGAAGTAGTGTTAATCAGGTCGAATTTTCGAAATTAATTAGTCACTGCTAATAATTGAGGTGCTGAGTGTACGCAAAATACTGTTAGACCGAATGATTTGTGTGTGTGAAGTAGTAGTAGTGTTTATTTAATCACAAATTATTCAATATAATACAATTTGATTTTAAATAAATCAGTTTAACGCAATGCATGGCACAGAAGTCCAGCTGCCGAATTCTCACGTGTGCAGATTATAGTTATCAATTATTTAAAGTAAAATTCATCTAAATAAAATAGAAAACAAAACAAACAAAATGTCCAGCCTTAGCTATAGATATAGATGATATGTAACACAAACATCACAAATAGAAATCAAATCCACAACTATCATAAATAAAATCGGCAATTAAATCGCTGTATTAACGTGGCCAAGCAAAACTTGGTGCCTATAGAGGGTGTACCGATATAGAGCACATAGCTCATGAATTCAGAGCTCTATCTAATATCCTTCTATCAAAACATTTAATTGTAAATTCTTTCAGAGACGAGCACCCAGGCACATAGTGCAAATTGTACACTATTACAGATAGTGCCTGCTATCTTCTCCTGTAACATTGTAATTTAAATTCAATAACCATTGTCTCATCTATATTATACACTGTATAAACTTGCAGCTATTTTTATTTGAAATGTAATGAGCTTCGTCTCAATCTTAAATTAATTCCACATAAAGATTATGATAGATAAAAAATTTCGAGCTTTTAATATTAAATTATTTTTAAAATTCAGTTTGTACTGAATATACAAACTATTATATCTTTAAATTCATTTATACTATTTTTACTTTCTCTTACTCCTAGTAAGAGGAAGTATTTATAATCTTGTCAAATTTTCGATATTGAGTTTTTACCGGATATATCCGTTTTGTTTTGAGGTCCCCCGAGTCCAAAACAATGGTTTTTAGCAAATGATCTGTGTGTATGTTTGGGAACAGCATAGCTCAAAAACGAAAAATCGTAGAAAGTTCAAAATTGGTATTCCGTTTAGATATCACCATGGGATCCGACAGTGGGTCATCTGTCAAAATTCCTCAACCGGAAGTACCACTGTACTAGTTGTTTTTTTTTACGTTTTTTTGCGATTTTCTCAAAAATGTCTTCGACGATTTTCTTGAAACTTCATATATAAACTAAACTTACAAAGATCTACAACTGCTATTTAAAACATTTCTCTGGGAAAATTCATTTAAGGGCACTTTTGGAGGGGGGTTGGGGTTATGTTTTTCTCTGAAGTGATATCATAGTTGATTATACAATTCTATCATCCAAACAAAATTATTTAGAAATAAATAGATGGCCAAAATTCCAAGTTTCAAGAAAAATTAGTAAACCGGAAGTGCGCGTTTTACTTGACAGTTTTTCAACGAATTTCATTAAATTTGGGCACACAAAATTATAAAATTTTTTCAATTAAATTTTGAGAGGAGTAAGAGAATGTTGTGTGAGTGTTTCACACCAGATTTTTTTTTTTTTTTAAATTGAAAGTTAGATTTAGAATTACTAATTTCATTTGTATTTATTTTTAAATTTGTCACTCTATTTGGCTCATTCTTCTAGTCCAGGGCCGTGCAACCTTTTGAAGTTAATGGGCCATTTCAGAGATTGATGAACTTCCGGCGGGCCGCACAAAGTGTGAAAGTATTTACCCAATTATACTTTTCGGTTTAGATTTAAATGATTTAACACTATCCTCTTTGACATAAATCAGAAGGAATATCGGGTTTCTTAGAAACATAAACTTCTCAATTTTAAATATAAGGGTTTTATCATGAAATAAAAAATGAAAAAACATTGCTCAAAAAATTAATCGTAAACTCCAAATTTAACAATACAAGTTAGGAAAATAGATGTCTATTATGTGTATGATTTACAAAATAGCAATTTTTTTAAACAGTAGTTAAATACATTAATGCGATTTTTGACATTGATTTTGGGCAATAGTTTTTGGAACATCTGGTTGAATGTTTTGTAGAAGCTAATATCAAAGAATTTTTAAGATGATCATCCGTCAGGCTTGTTCTATTTTTAGTCTTAATTAATTTCATAAGGGAAAATAATTGTTTACATACAAATTTACTAGCAAACAATGACAATATGCGGGGCACGGATATTGCCGCATACGCGGATAATCATTTTCTGAAACATATTTCTTGTAAAATTCTATAACTGAATTTTCTTTGAAGGCATCTTTTAAATCTGAATTTGATTGAAGATTCAATTATCACCATTTAAAGTTCCTCAGGTAATGTTTGAATTTCCACTGCAAACGGGGAACGTAAAAATTCTTATTTGTTCTTCTTTAGATAAGAAATCCGAAAACCTTTCTTCGAATTCCGAAGTTTTTAGCACACCCTCATATTTTTTTGGGAACTGAATTAGATCTAGCCGACAAATTTGGAAAATTTATGAGATTATTATCTTTAATCTGTTTCCTATAAATGCCTTAATATGCGTCAAAAACTCGTCAATCAACATATTTTTTCCTTGCATTTTTACGTTAAGATCTGATAAGTGGTAGGTAATATCTACCAAAAATGCAATATCTTGCATCCAATCATCCTCATTTAATTGTGACACATGCTTATCCTTGATATCCATAAACAGCTTCACTTCTGGCAATATGTCTAAAAATCTCTTTAGTACTTTGGCTCTAGTTAACCATCTAACTTCAGAAAAGTAGATTACATCACCATATTGTGGTATCCAAATCTTCTAAAAACTCTTTAAATTGTCGATGATTAATTACCTTTGACCTAATAAAATTAACAGTTGAAATTACTTTCTGTATTACGTTTCGAAATTTGTGTTCGTACATAGATTTTCAATATGAATGACACAGTGGCATATAAATAATTCTATAGAAAATTCTGTTTTTAATTTTTCAGTTAAAAGAGCTGTTAAACCTGAACGCTTTCCCCACATGGATGGAGTACCGTCGACAGTTGCAATTCCGCATAACTTTGAGATTGGAATTTTCTTCTTTTCTAAAAAGCATCTTCCAATGCACAACAGAAATCTTCAGCTGTTTTCCATTCCTTTCATACTTACTAAATCTAGCAATTCTTCAGTAATATTTTAATCTTGAATCTACGCCACGAATAAAAATCGCCAGTTGAGCAGTATCAAACAAATCTGTAGATTCATCAAGATTCAGAGAATATGATTCAAAGTTATTAGCCCTAACTTCAAGAGACTTCATGACATTTTCTGCCATTTCGTCTATCCGTCTTGCCACAGTAAATCTGGATAAACTAATATTATGAAAATGTTTGTTCTTCTCAGGGCAAATAGCATTTACTGCCGCCTCAATGCATTCCTTTACCAGATTGGCATCAGAAAATGGTTTCATATGTTTCGCTAAAATGTAACAAATTTCAGAACTTGCTATTGTTGCAGTTTCTTGCTCCTTATTAACATTTTTAAATAAGTTTTGTTGCCCCATAAAGCCCCGCTTTTAACTTAATTATTTTATCGTTTCTTAGCTGACCAGTATATTTGTCAAATTTGTATAATATGTAATGCCGCTTAATGTTATACTCCTTCAAAACGGCGACGCTTTCCAAACAAATAATGCATACTGTTTTTTTTTTCATGCAAAACAAAAAAATATTCATGCAAATCAAGTCCATGAATGCAGTTAATTCATGCAAAATCAGTCCATGAATTATTAAACTCTCGGTTTTCTTCAGTTATTTTTTTTTTTCTTATCCGTCATTTTATTTAATTATTAGATAACTTTGAATTTTTTTTCTGAAGTTAAAGAAAAAAAAAATATTTTTACTTAGCTAAGTAGAAATTTTCGCTAAGAAATGCATGTTTTTTGGAAATGCGTGGTTTTGGCCGCCTTTCGATTTTTGAGTTATCTTGTTCACATATACACATATATAGGCCATTTGCAGAAACATGTATTTCCGGTAACACTCGCATTTCGAAAATTTGACACGATCGCAATAGTTTTTCTTACTAGGAGTAGGTGGGGGCAAATTAAACATTGTAATCCCCACCACCCATATAATCAAACAAACTGTTTAAAAAGAATTCCAAGTTTCAAGAAAATCCACACCATGTATATTGCGTTTTTTTTTTGTTTTTTTTTTAAAGATTTGAAAGTGAATTTAATAATCAACCAAATGAATATTCGTATTTATTAATAAAAACAAATTATAGTTTGGCGATGTGGAGCTGCGAAAGGTGGAGGAGACTGATGTTACTTTATACGTACATTAAAAGGTCATATTTCTGATTGTAATCAAAGTTTGACGCAATGTTAATTCAAGTGATGATTGGGCCGACCGTCTTCATATTCACTTACATTCACTTTCAGTGTCTAACATGATTGGCCTAACCAAATTATAATTACCACATATATTTGTAGACACATATATATATTTACTATTCAAACAGCTAAAATATGGTTAATCTATGCTTTTATCTATGGATGTGTTTGTTTGTGTTTATGTATATAATACATATATATATACAAAAACAAGACTCACGGACATGCACACACAAACGAATATTATGTTGATGACGTCATTGGTATCTTCAATTACTTTAGAAATGTATTTAATACGTAAAGAGAAACTTGTTAAATTTTTATTATTATTGTGAGATATTTAGCATTTTGCATGAAGTAGTGTAGTGTGTGTGTGTGTGCGTGCGTGTGTGTATGTTTATTTGTGAAGGGATTTCGTAAGGTAGAAAGGGAAGATGGAGGTTAGAGCACGCAGTTGTGTGAAGCAAGGACAGCGGTCCGGTGTACTCATCATCGCTGATGAAGTAATATCAGTACCAATAATACATCATATAGCTCACATATCAGAAAGTAAATAAGACCATTGCAACCCTTCAGAGAGAAGGCTGCCGACCTCCAGTTGTTCGGCAATAATTGACTAGATGGTCGAGGGAGTGCACCACCAAACTCTACATAGTCTGAGACTAAAGTAAAATAAAGTAATGCCTACTTAATTCAGGCAGGCTTAACGTCCGGCTACCAAATTAGGTGTCGTGGACGGGGGTGGAAGCACCTACTTTACTAATAATATTTTTCGAACAAATATAAAATTTAGCAGTTATACGCTGGACTCGAACTGAGGTCCTCCTACTTACAAGTCCATTCTCATAACCACTACACCAACACCCGCCCCAAAATCTGAGACTTTCTTAACGGATGTGTGAAGCTTCTTTGAAGAAAATCTATAATTTAGAACTGAAATTTAGAGAATTGCAGTCTCTATATCATGCTGGTTACTTTCATAAATAGTAATCATGCGAGTGAAACATTCACAACAATTCCTAGTCCTAGCAATTCTCTAAATTTCAGTTCTAAATTATAGATTTTCTTCAATTTTGGAATCTTTACTAAATCCAGAACCTGACCACCTTTACAGGAGAGAACTGCACGATGTTGCAAGGGAGGACAGGGTAGTCTGAGCTCTCAGTTCCTGCTCATTTCCGTAATTTCAATTTTCCGGAAGAAAATTACGCACAAAAGTGACAGGTTTTTATATATGATCTGTTAGTAGACCAGTGAAGAGAATTCCGGTGGTATCTTTATCGCGAATATGACAGGAATCTAAAACCCGTTCAGAAAATTCGTTATCCGTTAACGGATTTTTTTTTATCTTGGAATTTTAGCAAACTCAACATTATACAGGTGGTAGAATTGTGCACTACACTGACTGACATGTACACACAAATATATATAAACAGTCCAATTTCTACAAATAAAAAAAAAAAAAAAAATCTGGTGTGAAACACTCACACAACTTTCTCTTACTCCTATTCTCAAAATTATCATTGACAAATTTTATAGTTTGTGTACCAAATATAACGAAATTCGTCGAAAACTGAAACAACTGTTCAGTAAAAGCGCATTTCCGGTTTACTAATTTTTTTTAAACTCTGAATTTTGGCCATCTATTTATTTCTAATTACTTTTGTTTGGATGATAGAATTGTATAATCAACTATGATAGCACTTTAGAGAAAAATATAACCCCACCCCTCCTCCAAAAGTGCCCTTAAATGAATTTTCCCAGAGAAATGTTTTAAATAGAAGTTATAGATCTCTATATGTTTAGTTTATATACGAAGTTTCAAGAAAATCGTCCCAGCCATTTTTGAGAAAATCGCGAAAAACTGAAAAAATTATTTAGTAAAGTGTTAAAACAAACCCACTTCCGGTTATCCGATTTATCAAACTCGGAATTTCAACAACATATTTAATTCTAATTAACATTATTTAGATGATAGAATTGTTTAATAAACTGAAATTGCAGTTAAGATGAAAACTTAATCCCACCCCTTCCCCAGAAGTGCCCTTAAATGAATTTTCCCGAAGAAATGTTTCAAATAAAAGATGTAGCTCATTGTATGTCTAGTTGATATGCCAAGTTTAAAGAAAATCGTCGGAGTTATTTTTGAGAAAATCGCAAAAACGTAAAAAAAACAACTAGTATTGTGGTACTTCCGGTTGAGGAATTTTGACAGATAACGTACTGTCGGATACCATGGTGATACCTAAACGAAATATCAAGTTTGAACTTTCTACGATTTTTCGTTTTGAGGAATGCTGTTCATATACATACATACATATACACACACACCCCACACACACACAGACCATTTGCTAAAAACCACTTTTTTGTACTCAGGGGACCTCAAAACGGATATTTCCGGTGAAAACAATATCGAAAATTTGACACGATTACAATACTTCCTCTTACTAGGAGTAAGAGAAAGTAAAAACAACACTTTTTCTGCCTGAAGAGGACCTTTCAACGTAATATTTCAGGTAATAACACAATTTTAAAAAATTGAACAAGATGGCAAAATTTGCTGCTAAAGCTACAGTAAGAGAAAGTAAAATCTGTTTCTCCAGGCCGGTGTAGCTGTCACTTAGAGCTGGAGAATTACAATCAAAGGGATTGTGCATCCTTCTAGGATAATACAAGCATGATAACTGTAGAGGGTTGGCAGTGCAGACAAACTGTTTGTCTCCTACAAAGAAGAACTGTATTTCTTGGCTGAGGAACCTGCAGGCCCTTTTAATTAGAAGAAAAGTATTTGTATTGGCTATAATCAAATAGTGTTTATCTTCATTTATTATATCTTTTAATTTTCTGTTTTATGGGCGAGAGAGTTATGGGTGATCAATGTTAGATCACCTCAAAATAGAATTCATTTTGATGGGGTGGGAGCGAGTTTACCTTGGCACTGATATTTGACATTGTATTTGTCCGTGTTGTATGTGTGGGTGTGTCATTACTACTAGTACTAATCCAATCACCCTTCTCCACTAATTTACATTATACTTTCATTAAGTTATTCTATAAATTGATATAAAATTTAATAACGCGCCGGCCGCCTCATTTTATATAAATATATATTATCAAAATTACCGATTAGAAATTAGTCATCTATTAGACAAAGTAGTCCTTAGAAACGTGACTTCCTCTTTAATACCTTCCTCCACATAATGTTCATCGAAAATTAATTATTACATTGTAAATAGACAAATTTGACTTTCCATAGTAAGATTAAAAGCAATAGATTTAATTAAGTGTAGTTAGCATTCAAACTGTAAAGATATTACTTGCAACCGTTTTCGAAATAATTCCTAAATTCGGAAACTTCTTCTTAATAGTCAAACTTCCGGTTAATCGTTCTCATCGTATTGGAAGATGTCACTTTAACATATCTTATTATAATAATAATGTAATAATGAAACTTAGAAATTCTGGACAGTTCAAAAATATGAAATGTCAATAATTAAGAATTTTTTTGTTCACTATTTCTGCCAAATTATGAGTATGTTGCAGGGGACAGTGGTCGGCAGTTTCTCTTCATGATATACATCTACATCCGTCCTTCCTCTAGGCAAAGGCCCATTGCCAAACGGGTATTACATTTGACTCATAAACTTTACAAATTTGTCTGCAAATGTCACTGGCACTATTTATTTTTTGCCCGAACAAAAACCAGTTTCACTGTCAGTTAGCTATCAACACAAATTGTAGATTTCAGGGCAACATTTACCATTAATTTTCAATTTTCTCTCAGAGAGAATTTCAAATTTTTCTTCAATTGAACAATTCTCAATTAGCAAATCTCAGTAACCTTTACTGTAATTTTGCCCTTCTGGTTAACTGACTTCTTCAAATCTGGAATTACAGCAACTACGCATTTGATATACCTTTACCTTATGGTATAATGCACTGAACCGCGATACTTTAGATGCATAACATAAACTTTGCAACTTTGTAACTCCTCCAAAATCTGGCCACTGAAATCCATTCTGAAGAATTCTCCAGAATACAGGTCTTCTGGCAAAGATAGGTAATGGTAAATAGTAAATAAGATAGGAATCTCAAAACATCTTATAGAAGCTAGAAGAAACCTTTAAGACCAAACTCCCTTTGTAGTTGGCTAACATAAACCACCGATCACATCGATATTGATAAATAAAGGAGTACGACATGGTTGGCTTTTGTCTCCTATTCTGTTCAATCATTATATATACGAGTTAATATCAGAATGACAGTTGAATCTGCAACTTTTTATTTGTATCAGAACGAACAGGTTTTGTTATCAAATTGTGAAGATGATTTTATAAAACGCTGTCTACAACTAGAGTTGTTGGCAATTGAATATTGTCTTCGAATATCACCCACGAAAACGAAACTAATGAACTTCAGAGGTACTTATCCTGGGCGTTCAAAGGAAGTTATCATAGAACAAGTCAGCGTGTGCAAAAGAAACGCAGTTGAGGTTTATGAAGATTATTTATATTTGGACCAGAGACGTGGTTCTACGACAGAAACAATGCACAATGGCGTTTCTTGAAGACGGTAGTGTGCTGTTTTCTACTGGACAGAGTAGGCAGTGAGCATTCTAGAAAAGAATTGAAATTGACCAGCCTCACTGAAAAAAATTAATACACACCCAGAGGCAGAGACATTCTATCAGTACCTGGAAAGAATGGACGAGAGCCTGTAAGGATCTGGCAGTGTCGGGTGGAAATCAATGAAATATAGGACGCCCTCACACTAGATGGAGAGACCACTATTATAATGGGAAACGCTTAGGTTTTCGGGTTGAGACGCGTTAGTGCTGTTGTGTGGTATTCAAGGTGATTATCCTGACGAAACTCATTGCAATATAGACGACATGTCTGCAAAACGCGGTCCAACCTGAAAACTTAAGTGTTTTTCATAAGAATAACCGCGGCATCCTAAAAGATCATATAACTGTTAATATCCATTCTGTAATACTTCAGATAACTACTTCAGCAATACTTCAGCACCGTAATGTAAATTTATTTTCAACAAATTTTAGGAGGAAAATTTTCAGGTAGATATCTAGAAAACTAAAGGATCAGGACCTGCTTTAGTTAATCACTGCTAAGTGGCCACTTTGCCCTACCCATGCTGGCAAAGTGGCCAGGCATTAGAAGAAGCTAGACAAATATCATTTTTCGTACAAACCGCTGCTGGATTGCAACAGCAAACAGACAAATTTTGGTAATGGCCACTTTGCCGGCTCCTCTCCTCTATATTAATTTGTTAGACTCAATTCAAATTTTAATTTATTAATTTATATATATATTTTATAAAAGGGAATAGTGGACATGAGAGATCTATTGTTGCCTTCTTAGTGCACTGTCACCCTCCGACCAGTGTTCTTTCCTTACAGATAACACTGCTTCACCAGAAAGTGAGCTGTAGAGGTTTCTGTAAGAGAAGAACCAACGCAGCACTGCTGGAAACGAATCCGGGACCTCCGTGTAGGGATCCATGCGCTAACACTAAGTTGATTCCACTGGGTTAATCAATTAAAATTTTTATTAATATAATTTACATCTAAATCTAATCTAGAACTCGGGCCTTTCATAGGGAAATTCAGCACTAGGCCAATCACTACTACTGGGCACATTGTGCACCTCGTAGGACACCTCACACCAGCCCTGAATCGTTGAAAAACGCCAGGGCTGAGGCGAGTCCGATACTTTCTTAAATTTTGTTAAGTGATAAACCAAGTTTTATTTATTTTATTTTAAGTACGTAAGACGCGTATATAGTTATACGCTCCCGGAGCCTTCTCAGTGCACTGCCGGTCCCCGGATATTGTTCTCTCGTTACAGACAACACTGTCCATCCTAGACACTGTAGAGGCTACTAAGAAGAGAAAATCTAAAGGCAGCACGGCTGGATTCGAACCCAGGATCTCCGTGTTACTAGTTCAGCGCGCTAGCACTGAGCTAATCCCTATTCCCCACTATTCCTAGTTTATATAATCTGAAAGAGTGTGGCGTGTTTGGAGGCAACCTTGTGGCTGACAATCATGATGACTTCTTTTAAGAATCTCAAATAAGTATTTGCGATGAAATTACAATTTTGAAAATTGGATATGATGCAATACTCCCTCTACTGCATTAAGAGAAGGCAAGAAATGTAAACAAGGTGTAATCAGCCAGGGTACGTTTTGTCCAAAAGAATTGACGCCGTAAGCGTTTGGCGGTTAGCAATACAGCTGAAATGCTGGACAGGAACGCTGGAAATGTTTTTACAACGTGAAGTCTGCTGTGTTGGACGGAATGTGTGCTCAACTAACTGATACGTTTATTCACTGAACAACTTCTTTAAGTAAAAGATTACAATGAAAGCAAAATTTATAAAAAAACAATTTAATAAACAAAAATTTATGTCTAAAAAATAAAGGAAGTAGCCATAATGAGCGGAAGTGGCAATTAATAACTATTTAATCAAAATGAAGATAAAATAAAATCACTTAATATGGAACGGATGTTGACTGAATATCTCATCATCAATAACAAGACATTTCGTGAGAATTAACAAGATTTTCTAATCACCCTCTATTATTTAATTGATACAAACTGATATTAAATTATTTGTCAAAAATATAAAGTGACCTTTCATTTTTCTCTAATAGTAATTAAATTTTAACTCTCAAAATATTACTTTGTAAAGAAGACTGTTATTATTACATCTTTTTTTTGCAACTAATTCATTTTTTATAAACGTAATTATAATGGAGTTGATGAGAAGAGAAATTAGGTTTGAATAATTTAAACGAGATATGAAGACACTGTTATAATATAGCTATAAGTCTACACAAACTGCACTGGACTTGTAATGATTTTCATAGAATAAAGGGTGAGTAGAGATATGACACGTTGCGATGTATGGTTGAATCTGATAGATAGATCTCTGTATAGATTCTCACTGGCTTATGTACAGGCTCTCCCACTCTAGCCTACTTAAGTCAGAGAGTACCAGGGAGGTTTTCTCTCGGTCGGGCTTGTGTTCTCTCTCTTGCCGTTAAATTAGGTTTGATTAATTAGACGAGATATGAAGACACTGTTATAATGTAGCTATAAGTTTACACAAACTGCACTGGACTTGCAAATGATTTTATAGAATAAAAGGTGAGAGTAGAGATATGACACGAAGCGGTGTATATGGTTGAATCTGATAGATCTCTAGATAGATAGACTCTCACTGGCTTATATACAGGTTCTCCCACTCTAGCCTGCTTAAGTCAGAGAGACAGAGAGAGCCTGTTTTCTCTCGGTCGGGCTTGTGTTTTCTCTCTTGCCGTTATAGTAATTAATTCTATCTTAATAATTAAAATTAGTTTAGGTAATTTAATGTACTGATTTGTTAAGATTTATTTAAAGAAAAATGGATTGTGGAATAAATGAGGAAGATGAATAGAATACGCATGATAGAAAAATATATAAAATAGAATATATATATATATATATATAGAAATATAAACAAAAGAAAGTAAAAATTAAAACAAGAGAGTAAAGAGAGTAAAAAGCCCACCATAAGAGACGTATTATAATAATAATAAATGGGAGAGAGAGAAATAAACATTGCAGATAATAGAAATGTACGTGACCTATGTATGTGTGCCTATGTACGGCAACCAGAGAATTCAAGTAGACGGCCAACATTGGTGGCAAGTGAAAGAACGCAATTCTTCCAGGGTAGTATCATCCAGGATAGTTTACAGCGACAAACCAAGTCGATGTGGCTGCTCAATTTCATTGAGTTGCTAAAAAATAAAGATTACTGATCAATCTCTACATGAGACAATCTCAAGTCAATAAAAAAAATAAACGTTACAAAACTAAAATAAATAGTGCAAACAAGAAGAAGATAAAGAATAAAACATATACAAATTCGACAAAGAGGATATTAAATGAAACTATTTTAATAACCAATTTCTAAAAGACCGTAGATGTGATTATGCAGGATTCCCCGAGGAATCCAAGATAATTTGCTCCGCCAGCTGGAGCAGATTCCCTTTGTCAATGCCGACGTTATCAAAAAAATTCTGCAGTAGCCACCGGGATTGTGCCCCGAGAGCCGAACTTCAAAGTTCTTTTTTCCAAATTCGTCTAGGAACTTTTCCTGGAGAAAGTTAATGCACTTCTCATAAGTCGCTCTTTTTTCTTCATTGATCCGTTTGGCATGGTCTGGATCGTTGTTCTCATACCTAATCGTAGGATCAACAACTAATGCAGATCGACTGTCGAATCATCGAATGCGACTATTTTTGTTTTGTAATTAGCTTTTGTTTTGTTTATTGAAATGTAATTGGTGATACTGTGATGTGTTGTAGTAGTAAATAGTTTGAAAAATAGAATTTTGTTAATATTTTAAATGAATCTTAGTGCAATGAAAAGAGTCAGGTACTGTAATTTAAGGTCACTGCTATTAGGGGAGACAAATGCACAAGAATCCGTTAAATTAATACAATGCCACTTGGCCAACTGTTTTGTAAGAAAAGGCATTCTTTCGGACAGTCTGCATTCTGCTTTCAAAGCCGGAACACTTGCTTCAGAAATCGCTCTCTTGAACTCATGCCAGTGATAGAGATTAACATACTTATTCTAGATTAACAATTGATCTATTAAGCATAATAGTTGTGATATTGTAAAATATTTAAATATCTTTAAAGATAATATATTTAATTTATCTACCAGTGTTTACTTAATTATTCTTACTACTTCACTCTCTTAAACATATATACCAACAAGCCCCTTTACAAAACCGCTCAAGCCACACAAGCTACTACAAACATACAACAACTGAACTCACCCAAATACATTTCAATGTTCAAAGTGAAGAGAAGTAATAAGAAATAATTAAGAAAACGCTGGTAGATTAAATTAAATATATTATCTTTAAAGAAATTTAAATGCTTTTCAATAACACAGTAATTATGTCTATAAATAAATTATTTATATAGATCAAGTGCAAAACTCTTGTGTTTTAACTTATAACTGGCACTGATGATTACTGGTACAAGGTTCTGGTTCGGTGTCTGTTTCAGACTGTCCTGAAAGAATGCCTCCTAATTGTTATTTCAAATCTTTTCAGATAATGCTGGTATTTTTGTAGGGAGTGTATTGTCTGATCCTAACTTTTTCCTGCCCTTTGTCTCTTCAGTACCATTGACCTAAATTATAGTACCTGGCTCTTTCCCCTTCACTAAAATACACTGTTTGAACCAGCTAAAATTCACAAAATAATTTTACTAAACTATTTTCAAAATTCTTATTTTCTTTCATTTCTTTCTTTCACTACATTATCCTTTCCTTAATTGTCTTATCATTCTGTTCTCTGAATTTCTTTACTAAGGGGGTTACTTTCTCTTTCTTCCTTTTTTTTCCCCGTCAGTCCAAGTTTTATTTTTCTCCTTAGGGGTTTCATTAGTTTTCACCTCTCTCTCAGAAAACGTGGCGCCCATCACCTTCCTTGGTAAGTAGTCATCCTTGTCCTTTTTTTTTGTTATAAACCCCCTCCTTCTCCACTGAGCCGGTGGGCATTGCTGTCACGCCGTTGAAAGTGTGGTAACAACTTCTATAAGGAGAAGTACTGCGATCATGTACGCAATATCCGAAATTGTGTTTTCATCGGAAATAGAATTTTATTAAATTACTAAAGTAAAACAAAGGTCTTTAGCGAATGGTCTCTCTCTGTGCAGACAAGCGTGCGCGCGTGTGTACGCGTACATTTATATATGTGTTTGTATGCCTGTGTATATGAATGTATGAATAGTAAAACCAAAATTAAAAAATTACAGGAAGTTGCAGAGCTGATGTTCCGTTAAGAAATCACGAAGGGATGTGTGAACCGATCAAATGGCCGGCATATCTCTCCCTTCAACATGGCCGTTTGAGAACAAAACAATCAATAACAGAAGATCACAATAAGTTCAAACTGGACCTTCTGCTTCAGCAGATTCGGCAGAAGATTTCGACTGAAATCCATCACCGGAAATAATGACTTTACACAAGTGTTTTTTTTTTTAATCAAACGAACTTTTCTTGCAACTCTAACGATTTTCTTTCACGCAAACTAACGCTATATAGGGTTGTCATATTCAATTTTTCCAAATGAGGACTTATCCCTCTAAAAAGAAGAATTTTTCTTTTTCAAAAAAAAAAAAAAAAATGGATATTGTTGCTTTGAATTCTTGTATTATTAAAAAAGTAAAGAAACGTAAATAATGAACTAAACAGTTCCTAGATATTAATGAACAAAAGAGATCGGTCATCTGACTGCAGGAAGCAGCAGGTGCTGGCCGAGACTCGTCCGGTGTTTCTCCTCTTGTACACACTGTCATCTCCTGTTTTTCACCACTGTAAGTAACTCTGTTCTTTACCTGTCTACAAGTCTTCCATGCTTCAGTAAAATAATGCATAATATCAAATATTAGGTCTATTTAACAATTAGGTTTGTAATAATTAGAATAAATTTTATATTTTTCAGGAACAATAATGATTGAATGAAGATGTTGAAGTGTACGGCCATCTGTCAGGAGGACTGCTCACCGCTACACTACAACATACTTGGAATGTTTGCAAAGACGATCAAGTTGTACCCAAAACGACTTCTCGATTTGCCACTCCAAAATTACTTCTTTCACTATTTTTTTCTCTTCCTCCTCATAAGAGGAAGTCTTGCGATCGTGACAATTGAGTTTTCTTCGGAATACATGGTTTGGGTCCTCTGAATACGAAAGCAATGTTTTTAGCGAATGGTCTCTATGTGTGTGTGTGTGTGTGTGTGTGTGTGTTACCATATCTTAAAAACGGGAAAAGTATGGGAAGCTTTAAAGATGGGAGGTATCGCTGAACCTGTCTTAAAGGTGGTAAAAGAAATTAATGACAATTTCAGGTACCAAGTCAAAATTGCCTCAACGCTGGGTCTGGAACATTTTAAAATATATCTCGAGGATGCTCTCAGAGGATGAAATGAGAAGTGTAGGAGAATGGGAATAAAGATTACAAATAATCTGTACATTTCTAACCTTCTGTTCGCAGACGACCAGGTTATTATTGCAGAAGATGTAAGATGATGCTAGCTATATGCTGAGGAAGTTGATGGAAGGTTATGCTGAATGGGGACTGGGTATAAATTTTGATAAGAACGGAGCACTTGTCAACGTCGAATGCAAGTACCATAGAAATAGAATAGTAGACGCATTAAAAGAGAGGATCATTTTAAATACTGAGGGTCAATAGTAGAAAAGGATGGCTCCTCCAAGCAGGATGTAGAGATTAGAATTAGGGAGGGGAAAAAGTAATAGGACTATTGAACCCAGAGCTATGGAGCAGAAATTTGCGGGTTGATCAAGAGGTTGATCTTCACATCGATCCTCCAAGGTATCCTACTGTACGGCGCAGAAACGTGGGTACTGAACAGAAGAAACGCGAGAGACTCCTAGCAGTGGAGATGGATTTTTGGAGGAGATCTGCAGGATGTTCGAGGCGGGATAAAGTTAGAAATGACGACATTATAAAGAGGATGGATGTGAAGAGGAATATCCTGGGAATCATTGAAACTAAGGCACTCCGTAGTATGGGCATGTGAGGAGGATGGGCCCAGGAAGATTGCCTAGGTTGATGGAGAGCGAGGTGGATGGCCGAAGGAGGAGAGTTAGACCCAGGGGTAGATGGAGGGACTGGGTGGAGGAGATGATGGCTGGTTACGGCCTGACGGAAGAGCAAGCAGAGGATCGTGTTGCTTGGAAGAGGGCAATTGCGCTTGATGGCTGAAAGGAACCACGATTTGTGGACAACCCCGAAAGAAAAAAAAAAAACAATCTTAAAAACAAAAATTCGCTGGCAGCTCAAACTAGGTATTCCGTTTAGGCATTACCACCGCATCGGGCACGAATTTTCGGCCAAAATCCATCACCCTTTAGTGCCCCACTTTACTGAATAGTTTTTCAATTTCTTTGCATTTTCTGGAAAACGGTACAACGATTTTCTTTAAACTTGGTTTGGTGCATTGAAAGAAACCTACAACCTTTATATGTAACATGTTTCCGAAAAAAACATTTGTGGTCATCGACCGGTTTCAGGCGTTTGCCCATCTTCTGGATGCGTTTTTCAGACAGTGTGACAACACAGACTCACACAAAGCAAATTCAGTGTGCAAACTGAATTTGCTCTGTGCGAATCTGTGTTGTCACACTGTCTGGAAAAACGCATCCAGAAGTTCGGGATGACCACAAAATGAACACGCTACCACGGAAAATGTCTCTGATGCTTTCCAGCTCTGCGGAACCTTGCCACCACAACACTATGTTGGTTTTGACATACAGTCATCAACATAAAGTCGCTCAGCTATACAAGTAAAATCCCTACCACCATTTTTATGGCCAGCCCAACTAAACATTATAACGTTGCAATTTAAAAAAAAAAATATCTTGACTGTATTAATTAGACTAAGTGAAAGTCACGTGTGAGTTGTTTCACACCAGATTTTGTTGTGCTATCGATCGATCGATCGTAACAGAACTTACAACAATTACTATCTTTCGAAAACTCTCCGTCTCTCTCAGTTTTACATAAATAGAAAATTCTTGTAATTTTATTATTTAATGTTGTATAGCAATAAGTTTTAATTAATTTTTCGCATGATGTTGTAATAATTAGAGTGTTGTTGCTATGGGAACTTTGCAACTCGGCTACTGATTCATTTCAAATTAACTTCTCTTTATACTTTCACTTACTGCTGTCTGCGGAAGTATTGTGAATGGTCAATTTCCCGATATTCAGTTTTCTGTTGGTAATATACGTATTTCTTTGAGAGTCGTCATGGAGGGGTTCCAGTCAAAATCAGTCAACCTGATGTTCAGTATGATTTCACTGAAAGTTTTTATTTCCATTTTCCGAGCTTTTCTAGTAAAAAATGCTGGATTACCTTAAATTTCACGTGAAATGTAAACCATAATAATTTTTTTTAAGCGGAAAGTGAATATGCAGTCACTTTTTAGTTTCTCTTATTCCTAGTAAGAGGAAGTATTGCAATCGTGTTAAATTTTCGATATCGAGTTTTCACCGGAAATATCCGTTTTGAGCTCCCCTGAGTCCAAAAAAGTGGTTTTTAGCAAATGGTCTGTGTGTGTGTGTGTATTTGAACAGCATAGCTCAAAGACGAAAAACTATAGAAAGTTGAAACTTGATATTCCGTTTAGGTATCACACCATAGCATCTGACAGTGGGTCATGTGACAAAATTCCTCAACCGGAAGTAACACTTTACTTGTTGGTTTTTTTTACTTTTTTGCGATTTTCTCAAAAATGGCTCCGACGATTTTCTTTAAACTTGCTATATCAACTGCACACACAAAGAGCTACAACTTTTATTTGAAACATTTCTCTGGAAAAATTCATTTAAGGGCATTTATGGGGGCGGGGTAGGGTTAGGTTTTCATCTAAAGTGCTATTTCAGTTTATTAAACAATTCTTTCATCTAAATAATGTTGATTAAAATTAAATATGTTGTTGAAATTCCGAGTTTGAAAAGAATCGGATGACCGGAAGTGCTTTTACTTTACCACTTTACTAAATGATTTTTCCACTTTTTCGCGATTTTCTCAAAAGTGGCTTCGACGATTTTCTTGAAACTTCTTATATAAACTAAACATATAGAGATCTACAACTTTTATATAAAACCTTTCTCTAGGAAAATTCATTTAAGGGTACTTTTCGGGGAGGGGTGGGGTTATGTTTTTCTTTAAAGTGCTATCATAGTTGATTATACAATTCTATCATCCAAACAAAATTAATTAGAAATAAATGGATGACCAAAATTCAGAGTTTCAAGGAAATTAATTAACCGGAAGTGTACGAAGTTAACTGGACGGTTTTTTTCAGTTTTCTTCGTATTTGAATTAATTTGGTACACAAACTATAAAATTTGTCAATTATAATTTTGAGAACTGGAGTAAGAGAAAGTTGTGTGAGTGTTTCACACCAGATTTTTTTGTTTTGTTTATAGTCTTCTCTTTGTTATTTTGTTATTTTAGTTTAGTCGTAGTTCTTTTGTAACATTTATTTTATTAGGCTGTGTCAATCAATTTAATTATAGCGTGGTCTGTTTTCTTTGTAGTCTGTAATTAGTAGATGCAATACCATTGTCTGCATGGCTTCAAAAGTAATGAAAAACTCTGCACCATGCAGTTATTACAACTCTAAATGATAAATTGCCTTCATAATAGGAATATTTACTGAATATTTAAATACAAATGGTGAGTGGTGGGGATTATTATAGTTGTTAGTATTTAGGGATCAGAGGCTACTTAAACGTACTGTGAGTGCGTTGGAAGTTAAGCCTGACTCAGACTCTTTTCTGTCCTCAACTTTGTGAATAAAGACATCTCTACACCAACTTGGTGAACCGCACTCTCAATGGATGGAAATCTGAAAGCGTACAGAGTTCATAAAAAGAAGCAATTAGATCCGAAAACTTGAAGACACCATGTACAGAGTAGAGTATAAATATGTCTTGTAGTTAAGACATACTAATCGCTTCGTGCAGTAGAACGAATTGTTCAATTTAAGGACTAAAACAATAGATCAAATGTGGCCATTTCTGATGTGCATGTTTTCAATACAGTTTGACATGGAGAACCGATATTGTGTGTTAGAAAGTTCTACATTATCATTTCCGATCTGCTGACGGTAGCTACAAAGACATTTTGCATTGATTATAGCATTTAATTAGGAATGGAAGATTTCGTCGCCTGCTAAAAACATATTTATAGTTTGAACCCAGTTTATCTAAATGTGAATATGAATGACGGGTAAGATTTACACAACCATTGTAAATTCTACAACTTATAATTATTATCATTTTACAGTAAAGGCAATATAAGTGCTCGATGAGTTTACTCAAGTGTGTCGCAGTAGATGTAGACGGTTGAAATTCAATTACAAAATACATTTTAAAATTACTGCCATAAATGTACTTGATGTCGGTGAAAGGGATTTCAAATTACTTCTGTTTGTAACTTAGTGTGTTAGTGTGTAAGCTGTCATTTTGTTATGCTCGTCTCATTCAAATACTATTGGCCAAATCCTAGCTATATGATAGATTTGTACGTTTTTCCTTCTACTGCTACTTCGGCCAGGTTTTTCCTTGCATCTCAATAATTAATTAAGATTTTCAGGCATTAATACCGTCGTCACTGACTGTGACTGCATTTTATCTAGATGACCCCAAATGGCACTTCAGGAGAAAGTGGGGATCACCACCTGCTGATGATAGAGAACTGAGCGAGCCTTTTTCCTCGCTCCCTTTTTTCAATTTGTTGTTTTTATCTTTGTCGCTCATGTCGGTTCCACGAGTGATGAGGAATTAAACGGTCGCCTGTGACAGAGCAGGCTACATTACAATGGGGTGTCGCCCGGTTTCCCCGAGGTGACCGCTAGCGCACATATGTTTAGACACCCTGTACGCATTCAGCCTCGACGCGCATCACTTCTCGGCTTGGGTGGGGATACCTATAAATGGACATGACAGGATATCAAGGATAGGAAGAGGGAGAGTGTGAGACCGGAGGGGGTTTACTCCGGTCCGTCATTTCCCCGTTCGCCACCTCTCAAGAGGGAGGTAGGGTTTACTTGGGGAGTTAAAGCGGACAGGGAAGCACTAGGCACTCTGACCTATCCCCCTTGTGGTCCGTGGCGTCTAGTTACAAGAAGCATGTTGTCAGGACAATTACCAAGCACATGCGCTAGTGGTCCAACAGCCCCTGCCGACTGTCCGCCAACCCCAGGAACAGCACGAAGTGGGGCATAGTTTAAGTTCAGCTTAACAGCATTACTCCATTCGGAACATGATAAGATTTTCTTGTCATAAACAAACTGATTTAATTTCGGGGTGTCCTTAAACTGACACACCCCTACCCCTTGCCATTTACAGTTGACCATTCTTCAAAAGATTTTTATCTCAATGGCTCTCTAAGCTTTCTGATGTTAGGAAAATCTTTTCCAGTGTCGGAACATATGGCTACCTGGTTGCACACATTTTCATTTCAATCTCATAATCAAATATTTGCTGAAAATGGGCATCCCGAACTTTCGCTTCTGGGCAAGTGACCAGTGCTGCAGAGGAGCCTCTCACTCGCATCTAAGCAAGCCCAAGCGGCCTCCCTCTCCTTTCCGTCCTCCACAATTCCTGCCATATCATCCCTTATCCTCTTCTTCATCTTCTCGATTGCGTCCAATATCTCCCCCCCTTAATGTCCACATCCACAGCCACCAACTCCGGCCCCTTACCCCTAGACTTTCCCTGATTCCCTTCGGTCATCGTTTCTTGACCCTCATTATCCTTCTGTACTACTCCTTTTACCATTTCCAGCGGGACCGCCCTCACCTCGATAGCAACTCCAGTCTCCGTTCTGATTGCATGCTACACCCTGCCAGTTCTTACCTTCCCCCTTTCCAATTTATACCCCAGCCCCCACAACTCCTTAGCTTCCCACCTCAGTCTCTCCTCCCAATCTCGCCGTTTTGCCTCCCTAATCTGTTTCTTATATCCCTTAACCTCCCTCCTGTACACGTCCCGAGCACTTCCTCTACTCTCTTCATCCCTTGCGCCTTTCTCAACCGGTAGCAAGAGACGAAGAGAGTAGAGGAGGTGCTTTATCTTTTCCAATTCCTCTGTCCACCACACCTGCTTTCTCTTCCTCCGTGGAGCACCCCTAGTAGAGGATCCCTGTGCCGCCTTAACCATGCTCTTTTGTAGGTCTTTAATCTTGTGTTCCAAACTCGCCCCCTCCACCCAAGCCGTCCAAACCTCCTGCATTATCTCCCCCAGTTGAACCCTGTACCCTTCCCAATTTACCAATTTCTTTCTCATACTATGCCTCTCCTACGCCTTCTCCTCTCAGTCCTTGTGTTTGGAGATACACAAAAAGCATATGGTCTGTGTTTACCTCCACATCTCTAACTTCCCATCTCTTAACTAGGGCCATAACAACCCCCCCCTATTGTAATATCAATATTCGTTCCCCCTTCTCTACGCCGTACATACGTTGATGCACGAATACGCCTTCTTTATTAATTACATCCAACCCATTAGCTGTAATGAATTCCCTAAACATCCGACCTTTTTCGTCTTCCCTTCCACTAAACCACATTTGTGACTGCGTTGCTATACACTCCAATTAAAACCTTTGCGATTCCCCCCCAATCGCCCTCAAGCCCGCTCTAACCATTGCAACAGGGTCCCCAAACTGAAAATAAGTGGACACCAGTACCATGCTTTCCAAGCCTCCCCCTGCCACCTCAACAAATACAACCCCTGCCATACAACAAATGGCTGTTACTGAATTGGTCTAGGACCACAAAGTCCAATTCCTCCGAAAGGACAACCACTGCTGCCATTGGTCGCCCTCCCCCTACAACTACCCTATCCCTCACCCTGAAGCCAGGAATTTTCCCTCCCGAGCTATATGGCTCCTGCAGCAATAGCACGTCCAAGTGTTCTTCCGCAGCCACTCTCCTTATTTCGTCTAATGCTATTCGGCATCTCCCAAATTATCTGTCCCACACGGAAAATTTTTTTTCTATTGACCACAGTCAATTGATTTTGTCCATGTCTTTAGCATCGCCTGGTTCACCGGGCAGTTCTTACCTTTGCTGCCATGTTCCCCACTTTTATAATTTAGGCACCTCACCGATTCCTTGCAATCCTTGACTAAGTGGCCGCTCCCTCCACACTAGACAACGCACTACCTCCTTACATCGTCTGGATATTTGCCAAACCCAAAACATTTCAAACACTGCGGAGCTTCCACGTGGTCCTCTATTCTGCAGGACACCCATCTTACCTTCCTTCCTTGACCAACTTGCCCCTCACTTCTCTGGCATCACCTCCATTATAACATTTTTTCAGATCCCGTATCTCCTGACAGATTTGACTTTACAATCCCTAGCGAATGCCTGGGGGACTACATTGCAAATTCTCCTTAACCTTTCCATCATGCCCTCTTCTTCCTGTTCCTCCGGGACATCATATACTATTACCCACGGGCCCTCTTCTTTACTTCCTCCACCTTGAAACCTTTTCCCTTCAGGTCTTCATCTTTTTCTATTTCTATGAGCTGCTCCTTTTCCTTGACCTATATGAAGACTCCTTCCCGTCCAGTTCTAAAGCCTTGTCTCCCCATCCTTTCTTCACCGGGTCAATTTCCTTGATCAGTGCTTTCTAGTCTTCACTCCAGAGCATTTTTCCCTTCTTCCTGCTTGACGATTTTAACCAAATTTGTTGTCTTCCTTTTTCCACCTTTGACTTTCCAGGAGTAGGTTTCGCACGATTCCCCCTGCTCCACTCGCATTGTTTGAGGTGCACCCACGGCGCTCCCCCCTAATATATCTTTTTGAGTTCCTTGGTTTTTGCAAGGAAAGGACATCTAATGATCGCTGCATGTCTTCTATGCGCCCAAAGCAGGCTATTCGGCCCATGCGCATTTGTTGTAACAAGGTCCTCGATTTTAGTAAGATTGTCGTCGCCCCGGATGTTGTTGTTGCTAATGCCGCCGTTATCCTTGTAAATAGGTCCATATATATCTCAACGGTGTTTAGGAATCATTTCCTGCTCGGGACTTTGCCTTTGGCATCTCTCTGCTGGCTGTGCTGCATGGCATCGCGTCCTATAGCTTGAGCTTGGTCTAATATATTAAGAATGCCAGTTGTAGATGTAACCGGAGCGTCCGGAGTAGCCTCCTGTCCAGCGTCCATCTCGTTTGAGTGGTGTGACAATTTAAGTTAAGTAAAATTTTGGGTGACTTGAAAATTAGAACTTTATAATCCGCAAAATTTGTGCTTTACTAGAACTATTTGGCATATATAAAATGAATGTGTATATAAAAGTACATAAAATACTGTATACAAGGATAAAAGTATTAAATAAGCGTAGAACTAATAGTAAAATATATAGAAATGCAATAAGTAAAATTATAATAAGTAGGTATAAATAATGAAAAGTATAATAAAAAAAATAAAAAGTATAATAAATAATGAAATGTCAGAATGTATATGTTACAAATAGAAATAAAGTAATAAAAATAAAATAATGAAATAATTTAATTATTAAATAAATAAATAAATAAATTGAAATAATAAGTAAGAAATACGCAGTATGTAAAAAGTAGTAAGTAATAAGTAAGTATACTAATGAAATGTAAGAATAGATATGTAACAAACAGTAGTAAAGTCTCAAAGGCCATAATAAAATAAATAAAAATAGAGAATTAATTACATTGTCGCTCAATATCTCGTTAACGATTAATCGTATTGAGCTCAAACAAGCTTTATTCATACCCTAACCCTTCCGCCTTTATAACCTCAATTCCAGCTAACCCTTATTGCTCCTGAGTCTCACAAAAAGCCCCAACGCTATCCCCACAGTTTTTCCGTGAAAACTCGCTGGAAAATTGTCTTTTTCTATTTTTTCTTTTTTATATACATAAACTAAAATGTATAACAAACACTCCCTCAAAAATTTAGATTTTTCACTGCACTACAAATAATTTAAAAAAGGGGTGAACATGAACCTAGACAGACACACAGTCTGGCCGTTAGTTAAAAGGCCGTTATTTCTTCCACCTGTCTCGTCATCCCTCTCCCATATATTTGTCCCTCTATAACTCCTAAACGGATACGCGGGTTTATAAAAAACAAAGTTTGTTTTGAAACTTACCAAAACACCTTTCGTCGCAATAACTTCCGCTAATATGGCCCACTCCTGAGCCTCAGAATAGGCTAAACACCTATCCCGCACAGTTTTTCCGTGAAAACTCGCGGAACAATCTAAAATCTTAGTTTTTGGTTTATCACACATAAACTATAATGTAGAAAGAACACTCACATCAAAAATCAGATTTTTCACTCTACTACAACTAATTTAAAAAAGTAGTTGAACATAAACAGACAAAGAGTCTGATGTTGCCTCTTCAACAGCTAAAACCAAACTCCCCAAGGCATTGGCCCACGTTATCAAAGGCGCCTTTGACGTCGAGGTATGCTACTACAAGTTCTTTTTTATTTTCCTTGGAATCCCGCAGAATACCGTGTACCAGTGTAGCTCCAGTTAACGTGGCATCCTGACTTTCTTTTGACAAAGCCCCTTTGGCATCCATGATAAGCTATCCGATTTCTCAGTTCGGCATCCAGTACTTTTTCTAGTCTTATAATGGGATAGACCGTTATATATCACCAGGATGAAATGTATGTGGCTATACTTTATATATTAGAACGGTTCTTCCCAATCTAAAAATTTTGGGTACGTGAGATGACCTTAACATAATTTCAATTATATTTTTTATTATGTGGGCTAAATTGAGAGATTTTATTGTTCTGATTAGAACATCATCCGGACCGGATGCTGTGTCCAATGACGTTGACTTTATAGCCCTGTGCACAGCTTGGAGACTAACTGTAACAATGTTTGGGATGACACTACATGTTTCATACCTGTCTCTCCGCGCGCTGTTTTCAATAGTAAAGTCTTCTTAAAGTAGCCGCCTATAGAATCTATAAAGGACATTACTGGACATTGCTTCGGGGTATCGGCGTTCATAATACCACGTACAACTTTCCTACGTCGGTTGTAATAATTCTATCGGGCCACTTCATACTGGTACTGTTCTTTTCTACGCTCCCTAGCTGCTTTATTTGATCTTGTAGGATTTGAGACTTGTCCAGCACCCTTTGCTGCTATTCTCAATTCTCCTTTCTTCCTCATTTTGTAGTACCGCTTTGCAGGATGTTTAGGACCAGGAAACAGATTATTTGCTTCTCGGAGGAATTGCATAAATTCATTTACACATTTCTCAAAATCATTTGGTTGGAAGTTGTCACATTTTTGAATAATTTTCTTAAAATGGATGGTTTATTTTTCCAAATCCGTCTTCAAATTTCGGTCAGTAGGGAGTTTATCTTTAGTTTTTGTTTCAGTCTTAAACAATTTATTTATTTTATTCACATTGGCTTCAACAGGATGTTTCTTTGCTACATGTATCTGCAGGGCCCGCTGATTCTTAAACACCTGTTTCCGAGTGCAACAAGCAATCCTAGATTTAGTGGTAATGGTTTGGTCCATAATATCTGGTTCAGGATGCCGTGTATCGCCATTTGACAATTCTTCTTGGCCATCGTTCTGCCTGTAAGCCCAAATAGGATGAAGATCTCTTACTGAGGTTTTCTATTCGGAGAAATACTTGATCAATTGGTAAAGTTTTCCACAACAATAACGCTGTGGCTTCATCCGTCCATTCAACGGAGACAAAGGTTTGTATTTCCTTGCCCAATGACTCTCTCAAATTCATAAAAGACGACGCTACTTCAGCTTTCTGGACCTTACCGTCACTCCTAAATATCCAAACACTCTGGCCAACCACGAGAGGTTCCCTTTCCCCCTCATTAATGGATTTCTTATTTGTTTCCATTCAATTACAAAATCAATTCAATAAAACTGTACTAAACCTAGTCATTAATTCCACCATTTAATAAAACAGAATTCAAATATGGAAAAAAAAAATATATATGTTGAAGTACTGAATATAAAAATATAATTGTTGTGGTGGTTGCTTCCGCAGAGCTGGAAAGCATCAGAGACATATTCCATGGTAGCCTGCTTCATTTTGTGGTCATCGACCGGTTTCGGGCGTTCGCCCATCTTCAGGATGCGTTTGTCAGACAGTGTGATAATACAGACTTGCACAGAACAAATTCAGTTTATACACTCTCTGATAAAAATATTATAATATAAATAGATTTTACTATAGTCTATAAATAACAACAAAAACAAACATAAAATGACTAATTAAAACTAAACAACCCTTAACTCTATAACAGATCACCAATAAGTAATTAACAAGGAACCTATCTGCACATATATACATAAATAAATATATATCAATAAAAAAAAAAACAGCAAACAATAACAAATGTAAGCGTCACATATTATTTATCACAATACATATTTAATAAATCGTCAACAAAGAAATAAACCTATAATTCACTGTAATACAATTATTTACATAGGGTAAAAGCTGAATTGGCTATATCCTCGCTCTAAAAAAAAGCGATTTGGTGCCACCGTACCCTCTCCTACTAATAGGTCCCTCATATTTTCTATTTACTATTCTCCATTTAATCCTATTTATTCTCTTAATAACAAGTCTCCCTTCAGTCGCCCGATCAAAAGTTGACCGGTTACCAGGCCCGGCGACAAGGACGCAGGAGACCCCTCACAACTATTTACTTGCTACCGCTTGAAGTAAGTCAGTAAGTGCAAGTAACAAACTTTAACACAAGAAAAATATTCAAGTATATCACCTTTTATTTTTCAGTTTAAATCAACGCTTATTCAGCAACAACGATCAAATTGTGAGGGCACGGGGCCAATAAATAAGTTATTTAAATTTGATAGGAAAATTTGTAGAAGACTGAGGCAGTTTCATGTGTTAATTACTAGTCGAGAGAAGGGCATCATTTAGCAAGTGACAAAAACGTATAAAAGAAAAAGTCTGAATACATCTTGCCACATTTAAATTATTCTTTGGAAACTTTTACGATGGATTTACTATAATACAATATTATAATTTTAATATGACATGTAAATATTATGACAAATAAATAAGCAAATGGAATACAAAAGGAAGAGGTAAATTTCTTATCAATTAGCCTCACCCAAGGATCTGCATATGATAGTATGGACAATGGTAATATGATTATTATTAACAATAATCTGAAATTGTAACCAAAGCATTCCTATTGTTAAATGTTTTGGATATCACCACTGCACAAACATATAGCAGGATTGCTTTAACAGGCAGAGTATAAACATGAATATGCCTGACAAAAGAGAACAGTGGCTGTGGGCATCCGTGATGTCTAGCGACACATTGTGATTGCTGACAGTGTAAGGACAATATTCTCCGCTTACCTTGGCCAATATTTTCTTATCTAGGATGGGAAATTACTAATTTAACCTCCCTCCAAAAACAAATAGATATTATTAATTTCTTTTTATTTATAATTTGAGTTAACATTACTTATGAATTTCGCCAATTATTATTATAATAATAATGTGGGAAAACTAATGGTTTTTATTTTGTTTTTATGTTTTAATGGATTGAGGATGAATTAATTAACTATAGATAATTCTAAAATGCTCAGCTATAAATAAAAAAACTCAGCTAAATAACCCCCCTTATAAATGTTTATTTTTAAACTGTGTTCGTAAACAAGTTAGAAAATATATTATTTAATAATGCAGAAGAAGAAAAATATATTTATTTGTCCGGCAACTTATTTCTGCTTTATAATATAATAAATAATACATAAAATCTACATTGAAACAAATATTAATCGTTTGTTAAGTGTTGGAGAACGTGCTGGTATTGCTATGGTATTAGTCGGGCGGTTTTCTGCCCGAGTCATGATCTTTTCCAACTTCTGCAGTTTGTAAATTTGATTAAAATCTTTGTACTGTCCTGCCATTAATTTGGATATTTCCAGCTCCTTGTAGATTTGTTCTTTCAGTGCTCCGAAGGCAATCTTATTAGTCTCTATCCACACAAGCGAATGTCACTGAAGAACCAAGTAAATATGTATGGAGAAGTCTGAAACAGTGCGCTTTCAGTGCCGTTCGTCTTTTAGTTAACAGATACAGTCTGAAAAGGTGGTAGGTCTTCTTAATTTTTATGTTACTTGTGGAGTCCAGGTCCAGGTCTTGTGTCGAGCTTAAACCAAGATTTTTAAGGTTTTGTCCATTTTCTTCCACCGTACATCAATACGGGGTCTAGCTGCGAGCATTCTACGAAATGTGAAAATTTTGTCTTGTATCTTTTGTAGGTTTTTATGTAGTTTCCATTTGTGAAACCCGTTATTTTGTCCAAGAATTTTATAAATTATCTATGGCTTCAGAACATTTGTGATGTCTTGAGAGACAATGGGTTCATTTGCGCAAGTAGCACCAATAGAAATAGAGACCTGAGGAACACCGGCCAAACAATGAGGTTCGAATTCATTCTTAGTTCAAACGTTCTGTCCTGTTAAAATGATGTCAGTATTGCTTATAAGTAAAGAGAATTAAGTAAGTATTTGGTACAAGTCTAACTTGTAGAGTAGACTTCTTTGTAGCTGTGCCAAACTTGTCACATGCCGAAGTTACGTCCAGTGAAGCGACTATCATGTATTGTCTGTTCAAATCCAGTCACACCAAATTGGTAGGATAGCAAAAATTATGTTCAGTCAAATGTGTCTGCAATCGCCTCAGGATGGGATTTTCAGATAGTTTGAAGAGGAAGAAGGCTTTTTCGGTGATAGTTGTTAGGTGGAAAACTATAATCACAGTTTTTTTTCCGGCTCTTGACAAAGTATTCGATACATAGAGAAAACTTATACAAGTCCATTAAATATGCTATTGCTTGGCCAGTCGGGTTTTTGATTATTAAATTTGGAATTTAGATTATTAGTTGGCCTCAGGAGTTCGCTACACATAGAATAACATTTTTACCTGATTTGGGATAATAGGATGTTTTACGCGTTTCGTCCTGTAATGAACGCGACATAAGATGTTATTGGCTAACTGTTCAGTTTGCCGGATACGAATGTTTCTCATCTGAAATGTGCTTTCTAAATGGTAAGCAAGCATTTCAGATTTTTCAAGGTCAGATGTAGACTATTAAAGTACGTTTGTTAGAGCGGGTAGAGGAGTGTGTTGCTTTTGTTTTTCGTTTGGTTGCTTTCCATAGCTCTATACTGTTGGGCGTAAATGTTTGTAGGTATTCAGGTATTGCTTGAACTTGTCAATCTTAGCTGTCTAATGCATAGTTTGTTTGTCTCGGCAATCGGGTATATAATGTTCTATCTCTGGGTTTCTAGTTCGTTGCCAAATTCTTCTATGTCAATTTTTGTCATGGAAAGGTGTAGTATACTTATGTCATGTAATAGTGTCTTTTGATCGGTGCATGTTTAGTATGTTGCATTGTATGTGTACTGGTAGATAGTTTGTGCAAATTATTCGATGGCTAAATTGTTGTCAGATGAAGAAATTTTTCCCGCGATCAACCTTGAAAGAGATAGCTCAGCCTAGATTTTTTTGCTGCAGGATAGCTATAACGGGGAGACGGTCTGAGTCAAGGCTACTAAGAGAGTTTGATGCAATGAGTGTTCAAAGGTCGTATAAGATTTACCTCTAAAATGTCTGAGGAGTAATTCCTGTGCATTTACTAAAGTTACAGAGATCACTTGTAAAGTCCAATAGTCTGCGACCATTGGCGTTTCTGTGGTTCTGCATCCCCAAATTGTATATTACTGTTGAGGTCTGTTAACAATATCTCGTAGGATTTGTTGGAAATATGTCTTACAGGTCTTCGCTCTTGAGTTGAAAATTCCTAAGGATAGTTTCTACTTATATAACTAATATCAGGCAATAAATTCTGCCGGATGTTTATTACATTTCTCATAATTCTTAATGTATGCTAGTGGAACATTTGTCTATTCGAGAATTCAAGAATTAAGAACATTTTGCCAGTTCTATTGTAGTGGAAGAAAGAAATGAAAGAAAATAATAGTTTTGAAAAATAGTTTAGAATATTTTATAGTTTGAAAAATAGAATTTTGTTAATATTTTAAATGTATCTTAGTGCAGTGAAAAGAGTCAGGTACTATAATTTAAGGTCATTGCTATAAAGAGACAAAGGCACAAGAATCCATTAAATTAATACAATGCCACTTGGCCAACTGTTTTGTGAGAAAGGGCATTCCTTCAAGACAGTCCGCATTCTGCCTTCAAAGCCTTGAATCAGGAATCGCACTCTAAAAATCAGTGCCACCTTAAGTTAAAACATAAGAGCTTTGCATTTAATCTTGATAAATACTTAATTTCATAAACATAATAGTTGTGATATTGTAAAATATTTAAATATCTTTAAAGATTATATATTTAATTTAATCTACCATTGTTTTCTTAATTATTCTTATTACTTCTCTCTTAAACATATATACTTACAAGCCCTTTCACTAAACCGCTCGTGCTACACCGACTACTACAACACAACATCACACCAAAAACATTTCATATTGTTCTTTCCTATTTCCGCGGCTTTTCTATTAATTTTCCCATAACAATGCTAATGAACTTAAGGTCATTAAATCTGGACGGTGTTTACAAATTGTTTAGTAAATCATATCTTCAGTACGGTTTATAAGTTAGATACGGATTTCCATTCGTTGAAATATCGGATAGTGCCAGTGAACGCCTTTATTTCGCTGATGGTTGACATTTTGTATTGTGATTTTTTTTCTTTCACGGTTAAATTAATGATTCAATGAATTAATTAATTTTGTCAATTTTGAATAACCGATTCACAAACTGAGCTGGTAATTTAAGTTAAGTTAGTTTTAATTATTTATATTAATTCATGTTAATAGATATGATATTTATCCTACAAAAATATAATTATGTTTCATGCAATTAATTAGCAAAAATATACTTACTACAAAAAATATTTTGCATCACCTTAATATCACCTGGAGAAGGCTTAATGCTTTGGCTCGGAGGGCTAAGGTGTGTCTCTATTGGATACCCGGGCATGCGGGAATAGAGGGCAACGAGAGGGTGGATCAGTTGGCTAGGGAGGGATCATCATTACCATTTTGTGGTCCTGAACCAGCCCTTGCCGTCACGAAGAAGTTTCGCGACAAACAGATTAGATTTTAGGAGATGAGAGTCTTGCAGAAATGCTAGAGGGACACGCAGGGGTGCCTCGGGGCTAAAAGATTTATAAAAGGAATTAAGCAGGGAGTTTCGGAGTATCTCCTGTCCCCTAGTAGGACAGGTCTGAGGACCTTGGTGGGGATAGTGACTGGACATACATGGGTCTCTAGTCACTTGTTTAACATAGGGAGGACGTCTAGTCCCATTTGTCAGAACTGCGACGACGGAGTCAGGGAAACGGTGGTGTACCACTATTTAGTCAGTGTCCCCGTTTCGCTGGTACTAGGTTATTTGTGAGGGCACCACTCTCGCAGGATTGCCTGGGCGAGTTGGAGTTCAAGGATATCTTGGGATATTGTAGATTTTGTAGATTGAAGCCACCGGGGCAGACCATTTAAGGGGATATGGGGGGCATGGGCGTGATAAAAGCCATATAGGCTTAGGCCCCACGCTATCAGGCACCCGGCAATAATAATAATAATAATAATAATAATAATAATAATAATAATAATAATAATATTCTAGATCTGAAATATTGCTTAATTTAATTGGAAAGTGCTTTTAGACTTGATTACTACATGGATTAAGAGTAACAAGTGCCAAGCTGAACTTTTTTTAACGGCTAAAAAATAAGGATTCTCCCATATCTCTATAAAAATCATTTTATTCAGTTTAGTGTATTCGTTTCAATCGCACTGAAATTGAGTTTCAAAATGAGTGGAAATGTGTTGTCGTCACTACACAAGCGATTCCGAATTTTTGCTTTGTAAAGAAAGGCCTTTCAACTCCTTAAGTTGCTACAAAGTCAAACAGCAAATGGTATAGCACAGAAACATAAACAAAGAAGATTAAAGTTACTAGTTCCTTGTGTGAGAATACATCTGTAGCTGTGCTATAAAAAGTTTTGTAAGTTTATAACCACTGTACTTTAAAAGTAAAAGTAAAAGTAAAAGCTTATTACTACAAATGAAGACATAAAATAACTTATTCTAAAGACAAACGCTTGGTCACAGACCGTCAGAGGAGTGTTTTGGTCAAATAATAATGGTTAAAAAAAAATGTAACTTATTCATGAAATAATAAACTAACTAATTTACTAATAAACTAATACATATTAATAATATAATTTACTAATATTATTTACTATTAACATAATTTACTAATAAACAATAAAATAATAGAATAATTTGTAATTTAACTAACTAATTTAGACCTCCTATACGTGTAAGCATATTTACAATATTTTGCTAAGGCGTCACAGTCTTTACCATTAATGTAATCTAATATAGCCTCGGTATTCAAAAAATCTTTATTAAAACAATTTTGCCTTATATCACTTAACGCTGGACATGCTGTTAAAAAGTGTAAATAGATCTTCAGTTTGTATATCCCCACACAATTCACATTTAATATGATCTTGTTTGAAATATTTATAATTTAAATTTATTACATCCTCCCCCCCCTACATCTGACAATGCAACTGATATTGTCCCATGAAAGTGTAGAGCCAAATAAATAATGATTATTTTTAAAGTTGAACTTTAAATTCTCTATAGAGAAGAAAGTATCTTTCGAGACTATATCTATACATATTAAAGCCTTGATAAAAACAGGAAACTCAGTCGAAACATTCGCATAATTGCATGTTTCTTTCTTGACCGGATCCTCACCAAATTTCTTCATAACATTTTATGATCAGTTTTCATTTGATGCCAAATAACTAAGTAACTGAGCTTCTTGCGATTTTGCTTTTCCGATCTAATTATATTTCCAGTGAAAGCTCAATTTGGATAATTAAAGCCGATCGTAAATTCCTTGTTACATCTGTAGGAGAAAGTTGTAATACAATAATCACTTTTGTAATATTTGCATACATTAGAAGGATAAAGTGTTGTTAATATATTACCAACGTGTATGTGCCCAGCTATGCGCATGTTGATCTAAAACATACACACATTATAGTTGTTGATAAGTGGATGTTCAAGTGTTGTATTGGATGACATCACACCTCATTACCCAATTACTCAGCTCCGTCTAACCTCTCGCCCCACTCGGCCCTTAATGCCACCCCACCACAGCTCACACACACCACCTCCCATAGAAAGACGTTCAACTTTATATTTCTAACAAAATGTAAAAAACAAAGAAATCGTGCCAAGGAAAACTAAAAATAATTACCTACTGCCACCCCTTCCCTTGAGCAATGTAATTGTTGATGTCAATAATCTTAACATTATTGTTACATACATTCATACTTTTATATAGGTATATAAAACTATATATTGTATATTTATCTAATTAATAAATAAATTAATAAAAGTTTATATATTATAAATTATATTTATAGTTAGTATATATACATAGTTATATTCAATTATATTGGACATTACATAGTTACAGCTGCTATTATTGTTCTACTAGTTCTACAATAATAGCTATATAAACTATATAAATAAACTAAATAAAAGTATGATATATATATAGCACATTTAAATTTATTTTAAACTATTGTAGAACAGATCAATATTAAACTAAATCACAACTATTGAAACTTTGACAATATGTGGCATATATAAGACTAAAAGTATGGAAATCACTTAGGAAATGTACTTACAAAAATTTTCAATTAGAATTACAGTAGTAATTACTCTAGTTTAACCTGTGACACACCATCACCAATATTACGGACATTGGATGGGTCAAGGTTTATAAAGGGCTAGGAGAGCGGATGGGAAAACCGTGTCTTAGTCTGTATGTTGTTTTGGAAATTCCAGGAGATTGTTATAACTGAGGGATAGGTTTTTGGTGTCTGTTCTAAAATTGATAGATAATTTATTTTTTTTTAATATGAATCATTTCCAATATATTTTTCTTTTTTTATTATTATTGTTGATGGAGAGAATTTTAGTGTTTTCCATGTCAAATTCATGTTTGTATTCAATTATCGTTTATGTTTGTACAATTTTTATCGATAGTTTTTTTTTTTTTGGATTAGCCTTTGCCATAAGCCATAATGATGCACATTACACCTTCACAATAACCGATATCCAGCGTATGCATATTTAAAACTTCATATCAATTATAATAAATACATGCATACATATTTCACGCATACAAAATAAATGCAAACATACCTATACTTACATTCATACCAATTCCCTCCTCAATAATTAACCTAAATTAAAAATATTGACACATCCTTCATACTCACAATCAGATGGTTGCTGGGGCAGTTAATCCCGGATCAGAGCCGCCTCTCCATGAGACAATGGCTCTCTAAATTAAAATAGTGCAGGAAGACTTCCTACTGACCCCTAGCCCCCCCCCACACTCATTCGCGCCAATCATAGATTCCTCTATAAAAAAATATAATCTAAAACGAAAAATAATCCACAATCACGCTATAAATACTTTCATTCTAATAAATACATGCAACCACAAAAAAATTAAAATAAAATTCTATATACACTATATACAAACATATTCCTATAATAATACATGCCTCATACAATCGCTCACACTCACTCACACACACACACACACACACACACACACACAAACATTTTATTTCAAACACTACACACCTGGGGATAGTACTCAAATATTCCTCGTCCCCCAAACACTGAATCTAAATCCTAAAACTAAGCTAGAGGTAGATGCAAAACATGTTACACTGGATATCCACAACAAATTAAATACATGTATTCTCCAAGAATTCCATACACCTCATAATTATCACAGAAAGGCAATGCTTTATACGTAAGAGGAAAGCGGGTAATCGTTTCCAATTTATTAAACATCTCGCACCTTTCTGAATGGTATTTAACATTTTCTTAATGTGTTCCAAACTTCCAGTCTCATCGCAGTTGCTCCATAAAGGTGAGGAAGTTTTATCGATTTTGTGTAGAAATTGTTTACATATCCCATGATTAGAAGGCAATCTACAAATGTACATCGCTAACATTTTTTTGTCTACATTTTCCCTTGTACCACAAGTTATGCGCGGCTCTTGGAAACAGGTTCTTTAATAAAGAGACCCTTAGTAGACTCGGTATAATGGTTCTGCCTCGCCCTCTCATCGTTGCCTCGAACCCAGCTTTTCAAGTCAGTATGCGGTAAATTTATGTTAGTATCCCCATATCTGTGGCAGCTGTTCTTGCCCCGATTACCACAATGGCCCTTTACCCTTATAAGATGTACAACTTTGTTTTGAGCCTGCAATTAATAACGAGTTTTACCTATGTTGGAGACTAACCAAATGTTTTCGTGGCTCAAATGCCTATTTTCTACTTTTTGCAATGCGCTACTATCACTAGTACTAGATAAATCCTTGAAGGGTAGTGATAGAGAGTAGATCAAAGCTTTATTTAATGCCACTAATTCCGCAGTGTACACAGTTGCGTACTCCGGTAGTTAATCTTAAAACTGGCATGTGTAAGAGCATCATAAAGGGCACCTCCCACCTCTGCATTCATTTTAGAGCCAAAATGCGACCCCGGAACTATTTCCTGTAAATCATTCAAGAAAATAAGATTTCTTATTTGCCCTGGGAACGTCGAATAATCTTCCAACCATATTACACGAGACATTGCTTGATTAATTTGGCTATAATTTCTACAAAAACCAGCAAGTTTATCAGAAGAATAAATAACTGTCCTTAAAGGATTAACATTTCTGAAACCACAAGCCAATAGAAGTAAGATCTTTTAAATTCAACTGGCAAAGCTTTTTGTATAATTCTTTATTTGAAGACATTATGTTAAGAAGAAACCTGTTACACAATAATTACCTTCTTTGTTCGACAAACAGCTCCCCACATTCTGAATGGAGCATATCTATCGGTGTGCTCCCCAAAAAAGCCCAAATAGAGCCTGAGAGATTTATTTTGTAACACCTACAATGGGAGTAACAAAGAATTCCTCGCCTGTCCGTATAGGCAGCAGCCGAAGTCAAAAAATACTTCGTATTGTTGTTCTATAAAAAAGCTAAGAGATATTAGGATCTCCCCATTTATGATGTGAAATAGCTCTTAATAAATTCAAGTAAAGACCCGCTTTTCTCAGTACTCTCTGGATATAAGGCTTCCAAGTCAATGTCTTGTCTAAAGTAAGTCACAGGTATTTTGTTTCCTTCACAATTTTAAAAGAGTGGGCCACCTTATCAACATTATCTCCCAGTGGCAACCTTCTTTTCCTAGAAAACGTACATAACAAGACTTAGACTCCGATATTGTAAGCCCATGTTTCAGAGTATCTAGTCATTTAAAAACTGTACAGCCATAGTGGAAGGCTCTACAATATAGAGACAGATGTCATCTGCATACTATAACACTGTTATCTGCTAATAGATATTTTATGTTACGAATGAACCGAGAGGGCAGACCTATATCTACCAATTTAGTGTCAAGTATTGGCAAGCGTACGGCTTCAAATCGAGAACTGTTTTATTATCTGTAAGTGCCAGCTGCATATCTGTGACTTGGCAATCCATCAATGACCGACCTCTGAGAAATCTTAACTGCGTTTTGGGCAATTTGTCATTGAATTCCAACCACCATCCATACTGTTTTTGATGAATCTTTCAGATGTTTTCATCATGTAGGAAGCTAGGAAAATTGGTCTGTACGATTTGAAATCATCTTTACGTTTATTGTTTTTAAGTGCGATAAACTCCTTCCATTTCTCTGGAAATTCACCACAGGTCCACATGCCATTAAAAATTTTTTATAGTATTATTTTCTCTTCGGATGGCATATTATGTAACGTTAAATAATGTTATCTTTACCAGGTGCTGTGTTGGGGCCATTTATAACCGTTTTATTAAATTTTATTGATGTAAATGGATTAAGAAGTTTAAGAAGTTCGTGATCATCATCAATATTTTTATTGAATTTAACCAAATTCTGAACAAAGGGTGGAGGAGACAGTGAATTCTTGAAATCGTCAACCCAGTTCCCAATTATTAAGGGGCGAAAAAGAAGGATTTTTAGATTGCATTAATTTTTTAGATTTTTTTGATTAAATTTTTCCCCGACTTGCTTAAGGGGAATATTTCGGCTTATTTTTTTTTAGCTGTAGATGCTATTCTTTCATATTCTAAAAAATTATCAAGGCACGGTATTTTTTATAACGATCTTTTTTTTTTTTTTTTTTTTTTTTTTGTAATTACTTCCTCACATTTCGAGTTCCACCATTCTTTGATAATTGATGAAAGAACCTTGTTTATTTTTAACTGAGGAAGGACATGGAAATTTCTTCTTCTTCTTCCGTGTAGCACTACGGCCCTTGAAGGACCTTGGCTTCCTGCAGCAGATGGTTCCAGACGTCCCTGTCCATAACCTTCCTTCTCCATTGCCTTACTTTCATGTATCGGAGATCGGACTCTACATCCTGCAACCATCGCAGTCGGGGCCTCCCCCTTGGTCTTCCGCCACCCGGGTGCCCTTCATATGATTTCCACGGCGCTCTTTCTCTTTCCATTCTGTGGAGGTGACCTAACCATCGCAATCTCCCCAGCTTTACTACCGTGACTAAATCATCCTCCTTAAAGAGCTGCTTCAGCTCAGCGTTCTTTCGGCACCGATAGACGCCGTTTTCCATTGCTGGCCCGTATATATATCTTAGCACTTTCCTTTCCCAGCAGTTGAGTTTGTTTTCGTCGGCTACCGTCAATGTCCAAGTCTCAGAACCATACATAACGATTGGCCTGAGGATGGTCTTGTATATGGCAACTTTAGCTGTCCTGGAGACATGCTTATTACGGAGCGTCGATCTTAGCGCCCCCAGGCATCTATTTCCGGCTAAAATTCTACTTCTAATGTCATTGCTGACCTCATTTTTGGCCGTAAGGGTTGCTCCTAAATATTTAAATTCCCTTACCCCTTCAAAACGGTACGGCTCGACTTGAAGTTCTCGGAAATTCCTTTGTCTTTTAGTAGTTACCATATATTTAGTTTTCCCTTCATTGACGCAAAGCCCGAAAATAGCAGCTCCTTCCTCTAGCTCACGGAATGCAGTTTTTAGAGCCGCAGCAGATCTTGCAATAAGTACTACATCATCTGCGTAGGCTAAGTAGTGGGTCATGCGGTTGTATATGGTGCCTCCAGGATTGAATGTTATTTTCCTTATTGCCATTTCCAGCACCAGGTTAAAGAGGATGGGTGATATTGGGTCTCCTTGTCTTAGACCAGTGTTTACTGGGAATTCTTGGGACACATTGCCTTGCACCAACACTTTAGCTACGGTGTTAGTTAGGGTCATATTCACCAGTCTAATCACTTTTGCAGGCACTTGCAGGAATTTTAGACATCTAATAAGCCCTGTACGTGAAATGGTGTCATAAGCCATTTTGAAATCCACGTAAAGCTGGTGAAGATCTAGATTATTTTCATAAAATTTTTCCAACACCGCTCTCATGGTGAAGATGTGGTCTGTTGTTGACCTTCCTTTTCGGAAACCGCACTGGTAGTCTCCAAGCACGCTTTCTGCTACATTTGTTACTCTTCCCATGATGAGAATCGCCAGAATTTTGTAAACAGTGCTCAGCAGCGAAATTCCTCGAAAATTAGAGCACTTTAATCTGCTGTCTTTTTTGTGTATAGGGCATATTATTCCTGTGACCCAGTCTTTTGGCATCTCTTCCCGCAACCACACATCCAAAACCAATTCGTAAACTTCTTTCTTAAGAAGCTCTCCTCCATGTTTTATCATCTCTACACAAATGCCATCTTCTCCGGGCGACTTATTATATTTCATAGCAGTCAGCACGTCATCGAAGTCTTCTCTCGAAGGGGGTTCTGCCTCTTCATTGGAGGGAATCTGCTCTTGATAATCGTTCGTCGCAATACTGCTGCTATTCAAAACATCCCTAAAATATTCCATCCACGGTTTAGAATATTTTCCTTTCCAGTTACTAATTGCTCACTCTCACTCTCAATGCAACCTAACCTTGGTTGATATCCATCTTTAAAGGATTTAACCTCTTTGTAAAACTTTCTATTCCTCCGTTGTTCGTAATCTGTCTGCATCTGCTCTACTTTCTTCTTCTCCAACTCCCTCTTCTTTCTCCTACATATTAATCTGGCTTTTGCTCTCTTCTTACGATATTCTAGCCCTTGTTCTCCTAGTTAACATTCTTTGTCTGGCTTCATTTCTTTCTCTCAGTGCCTCTGCTACCTCATCGTCGTACCAATCATTACGGGCATTTCTTTTTCTCTCTCCCAATATATCAACAGCTGTCTTATGTAGAGCACCCTTGATTCTGTCCCATCTCTCGTCTACCGTCCCTGCACCATTTCCATCCTGATTGTTTCTATATGCATTTCCTAAGAGCTCATCCACTTTCTTTTCAAACGCCTCCCTCTCTGACCCAACCTTCAACTTTTCAGTAGCAAATAATCTTCTCTTCACTCCTGTATTTTGAGATTTTGAGGCTATTTTTTGTTTCATTTCCGCTCTGACCATAAAATGGTCAGAGTCTATATCTGCTCCTCTAAAACTCCTCACGTCCTGAATGCTTGTTGCATGACGGGAATCGATAAGCAAATGATCTATCTGATTCCGAGTGGAACCATCAGGAGAGATCCATGTTTCCAAGTGGATTTTCTTATGAGGAAAAAGGGTGCTTGCAACTCTCATATTTCTTTCAGTCGCAAAATCGACCATTCTAGATCCATTGTCGTTGGTTACGTCATGTCTACTATACTGTCCAATCACTGGTTTAAATTCTATCTCTTTACCAACCTTTGCATTAAAATCTCCGAGAATGATCTTAATATCATACCCCGGACTATCATCATACACACGCCCCAATTCTGCATAGAATTCCTCCTTAATTACGTCATCTTTGTCTTCTGTAGGTGCGTGCACACTTATCATCGTAATATTTGAAAATTTTCCTTTCAGACGTAAAAGGCATATTCTTTCATTTATCGGCTGGAACTTGATCAAAGAATGCTTTACTCTGTTACTGACAGCAAAACCAGTCCCGATGATGTTAGCCACGCTACCACTATTGAATATTGTATAATCTTTCAATTGTGTAATTTCAGTCTTTTTCCATCTTATCTCCTGTAGAGCAGCTATATCCACGTTGTATTTCAGCAGTTCCACCTGAAGCTGACGGCTGGCGCCGGGTGCATAAATACTCCGTACATTCCATGTTGCGATTTTCCATATTCCTCGCCTAGGTCGATTATCCTTTAAAACAGTCCGGTTTTTACTTTCTGCTTTAGTTTTCGGAACCAGTATATATTTTATAAGGTAGGGTGGTTAGCCCTACGCCCTACCCCCAACCTGGAGGACCAGAGGATTTGATTTCAGGGTTCCCTTCCCTTAGGCAAGTTGCCTTCACCACGGCTATGAGCCTTGCCCGCCCACGAAGGTCATTTAGCATTACCCAGGGTGCACCACGCGGAGGCGACCTACACTACACCCCTTGGACATTTCTGATAATTTTTTTTTTTTGCCATTATTAAATAGTTACTCTGTACAATATAACGATCTTATTAACATTATGGACATTTCTGATAATTTATTTATAATGTTAATAAGATCGTTATATTTAATCGATTCTACAGAGTAACTATTTAATAATGGCAAAAAACTTAATTGATACTATTCCACTCAGCTCTATTAACATGCCATTTTTCTATGAGCATTACCTATTATATTTGATAAAGGTTTGCCACACCAATTAAAACTGGCAATTGGTTAGAGCACATTGGGTCATTTAAAATCTGTCATCATCTAAAATGTGTGCCGAATGATTAATATGATTTATTATATCTTCAACCAGGGTTGCTGACCTGTCATTTAAATAAATTATTTTCTTCGACTGTTTCCATAAGTTTTTTCCCATTATTGTCATCGGCACTTGATCCGAATTTTTTTATTTATTTATTAGGTATTTACAACTACATAATCATGTATCCAGTAAATCTGATAAATGAAATTTGTAATGTGTACGTACATCTTTGGAAGAATTAATAAATATAGATTGTATCGAAATATATTCTTGTTAAATATTTTATAATCGTAAAGTAGGGAATTTTTCCGAATTATGTATTTATAAATTTGGGTTTTTTGAAGGTTGGAAGGCACAACGGTAACAGTTACTTGAGTCAGAGACACCCCTATCATTACATTTATTTAGGACAAAGGGAATTTCCCTCTTTTCACATTCTCCGAGGTGGAGGTAAATTATATAAGGTGGACTTTTTTAGGGAAGGGGGCCAGTTCAAAATTTATACCGTAAAAAGAATGGAATCTATCATTAGAAAAAGCCATGTTACAGTAGTGACTGGTGAAAGTGACCCAAGAGACCCACCGCCTTCAAGTCAGAAAATATGTAAGTTTTATAAAAAGCAGTTTCTCCTAAAAGACAAGACACTTATGTTGTTATATCACAATATTATGATATTTACTTATTTTGACATATATTGTTTATTAATTATATATTTTTTGAATCTATATAATTAGTTGTTTTTTCATCATCTCCAACTTCTGTGTAAACATAGACCTCACGAGATCCCTTTTGAGAAGATCCAAATATAAATTATAATAATTAATTATTAATTAATATATTTAATTTACCCCCCAATACAAATAATATTACAAACTATATGTACAAGAGTGGAGCAGCTGTCCATTGTCAAGTGAGGAAGGAGATGTATGAACGGAAAATAAGGAATATGGATGAGAAGAGGTCTGGAAAATTATTAGGATGTATTTAGTGAAAAGGTTTAATAGGAAAGTTAGACTGAGAGGGGAACGATATTGGGAAGCAATCGATAAGGTCAGGACGCTGGTTGGGGAAGATGGCTAATAGTAGGTTCGGAAGGAGAATGATAGTTGAGGTTTAATGAGAACATAACATTTAAAAGAGTACC